>PVJS01035395.1:0-21037 GCA_004027185.1 Glis glis | reverse complement strand
TGGCCAATAGATACATGAAAAAATATTCAACATCATTAGCAATCAGGGAGATGCAAATCAAAACTACTCTAAGATTTCATCTAACCCCAATTAGAATGGCAATCATTAAGAAGCCAAACAACAACAAATGTTGGTGAGGATGTGGGGAAATTGGGACTCTTCTACACTGTTGGTGGGATTGCAAACTAGTTCAACCACTATGGAGATCAGTGTGGAGATTCCTCAGAAAACTGGGAATGGATCCACCATATGATCTGGCTATACCACTACTGGGTATCATACTAAAGGGATTGAAACCAGAAAACTATAGTAATATATGCATACTCATGTTCATAGCAGCACAATTCACAGTGGCTGAATTATGGAACCAACCTAGATGTCCATCAACAGATGAATGGATTACGAAATTATGGGAAATACACACAATGGAATTCTACTCAGCAATAAAAAAGAAAAATATAACATCATTTACAAGAAAATGGAAGGACCTGGAGAACATAATGTTAAGTGAGATCAGCCAGTCATAGAAAGAGAAGGGTCATATGTCTTCTCTAATATGTGCAAGCTAGGGAGCAACGAAGATACAAAAGGGCCTCCATTCAACAGTGGAGAAGCTACAGTGAAGTCAGAGAACTGATCTAAGGGAAGGGGAAGGGGAAGAATGAAGTTCATTAATGAAATTACTACCACTGACCATATTTACATATGAGATTATACCAATGTCAATTTTAGTACTCTGTGTTGGGGGGAGGGAAGGGGAGGTACCAAGTGATATGTGCATGTATGTTAATGTCAATTTGAGTTCCTTTGTGATGTGAGACTATAATGCACCAATAAATCATATTAAAAAAATGAAAAGATCAGACAGTCATGAAGAAATCAAATTATCCTGTCCTGAGAAACAAGATTAAGGATTACATCTTTATTTAACAGGTGATAGAGATTTTTAAATTTCTATGTTATTGAGAGTTTAATGAACATGTCATTTAGTTAAGATTAACATCATGTTTAAAGATATGGCCTTATTTTTACTTTTATTTTTTATACTTTTATTGGTACATTATAGTCTCACATCATATGTACTTCATAGTGATAGTGATATAGCTTTATATGTAAAAGTCGGTTCCCCACATTTCCTAATCAGAGTCTGTTCGGCTGTGGAGAGAAAGGTCCATATATTTTAAATAACTTTAGTCAGGGGATATCAATTTCTTATCTGAGAATATGTCTTACTTATAGTTAAAACAATGTATGTGATATTTGACAGCAAAGTTCACCTGTCTGAATTTCCTCCCTTTTTAAAAAGACAGAAAGATAGCAGGTTTAAGGCCAGCATCAGTAACTTAGCAAGGCCCTCACCAACTTAGTGAGACCCTGTTTTAAAAAATAGGGCTGGAGGTGTAGACTGGAGGTAAAACACCCCTGGGTTCACATCCTCTGTACAACAAAAAAGAAACAAAAAAGAAAGAAAAAGAGTCTTTTAGATGTGACCACTTGGAATGGTAGTATTCTATGACTAGCTATTGGTTTGTTGAATTACTGGTAAGGAAGGAGCATATTTTCCTGATGAGGTGTCTGCTTGTTCTTTTCTGGAGGGAAAATAAAATAATGGTGTATCTTTGTTTTTTGAAGCCAAGCGGCCATAGAGAACTATCAGAACAAAGTCAGAAGCATCAGGGCAGAATCTGAGTATTTAAACTAAAATCAGTTCTGAGAAGAAGTGGCAAGGCTACCAGGAAATGTGTTAAAAAAAAACAAAGAGAAAGAAAAATAAATGGAACAGAGGAGAGGAGAGTAGAAGAGGAGGGGAGGTGTCAGAAGGCAGAGGAGACACAAGCTTGATGCATCCTCCACATTTGTGCTCAAGGGCTCTGAGAAGGGCTGTAACCACCAGGTACCAGCAGAAACTGGCAGGTATCTTTGCCCTATAAGCCACCTGTAAAATGAAGCATTTCACTTGGTCATAAATTCTAGTTTTTAAGCTGTGGAACTACTTTGAGACTCATAAATGTTATGAACTTTTTTCCATTAAAAAAATTCAAATGGGGGAGATTATCCATTCCCCCTGAGGTTCATCCTCCTATGGACAAATATCAGTTTATAAGTCTCTGGGTTAAGTGACCTAAATATATCCCTATGTATTTGGGTAAATCAATGGTACTTCTCTACTTATCAATCTTTTTTTAGTAAAGAATGACTACCCATCATAATGTGCCTGGATACTAGTGTTCCTATTTCTTGATCACATTTAGGCATACAGAAGACTACAATATTGGTTTTGTAAAAGATGTTCACACAACTGGTTCTGGTCAATGAGATTTTGGAACCACTCATGCATGTCACGTTTTTTTTGCATCACTGCATATCCATACCCAACTCCTGTGTCTCTCTTCCCTAACGCATCAAAAGGGAATATATACAGCTACAAGATGGTAGATCCTCCATGAACTTGGCTCCTGAGTAACTGTGGGGACCCAAAGGAAGTACAGGCCAGTGGTGAGGGCATGACCCCACTCACCCTGTGCAGCCGCAGATGTTTATATAGTTATGTAAATATGACTTTGCAAAATGTAACACACATGCACAAGTCATGCTGGTGTGGACTCATGCCATTTTGCCCAGAACCATATATAAGGGATGTGTTCATATAATAAAGCTCCTATTGTACTCCTGTGATAGTGACTCTGAGTGCTTTCTTCTCACTGGGGATCTCACCACCAAAACCTCTCATGCAATCACAGATGGCCCCTGACAGGGCCCACCACAATTGGCATAGCAAGCAGGATGAGGTGAGTGCTCCCAGCTCCCCTCTTGAGGAGCAGCCCCAGAGGAATAACCCAGTGTAGAGAAATGCCAGCCCTGGCCTTCCTGTGGTTCCTGGTAGTGTAATATCTGACAGAGTGGACCCTGCCAGAGGATTGGGACCACGTATGTCCCCAGCCAGATGAAATCCAGAGGGTGTTGGAGGTACTGGAGCCAAACGTCCCAGTAGTGCACAGAGAGGCAGCCTGACAGGTGGCCTGGATGTTCCTGGCAGTGTTGTACCAAGGCAGCCATGACATTCAGGAGCTGACACAAGAGGTTCACTGGCTGCGATGACAGGAAGAGCAGTTAGAGCAACATGTAGCATCCACTGAATGAGTCCCACACAACTCAAATGAGTACGCTCTGGCTTCTTGCACCAGCAGTCCTGTAGACTCGCTCCAACGTGCCCGCCCTCTGATAAGGTGGAAGGTAAAGATAGAGAAGCATTTGGCCCCTGGGGGAGGGTTCATGGGACCCTGACAATCCACTGGCCACATTTTTATGACTCAATATATTCCTATAGAGTTATGTGATTTGGCAAAACAATGCAGGCTAAAGATAGGGGAAACAGTCCCTGCATGGCTGTTGTGCCTATGGGATGCTGGGGCCTATAATACTGAACTGAACCTGACTAAAATGACCCAAGTGGCTCATATAATAACTGTGCCCTCCTGTGGCAGCAGCTGCAGAATGTCTCTGTGACCAATGCTCAAGCCAGGAATCAGACTTCAATTAATTGGCTCATGGCTACAGCCTGCACAGTCGGGAATAATGCCTACAAGTTGCTGAAGACTGGCCCCCAAGTGGGCAACCTATTTATATTTAGTGTAGATCATATGTGAGATGGGTATGCAAAAAAATGATGTTTGAAACCTGGTATACTATCCCTGATGAAGAGCCATTTATGGTCCATATGAAAGATCTGATTCTGGTGGTTGGCCCCCAAGGCATTTTCGGCACCATAGCAGCCCTCCTGACCCAGTATGTTGATCATCTGGTGCAAGTGATGATGTCTGCATTGTCCTGGCTGAGGGACGTGGACGTGCACAGGCAGGGGTGCACAGTCCAAGTGGGAGCTGTAGTGAGGGTAAAAGGCTTTCAGTGGGATCAGGTCCCCAAGTCCCAGAAGAATAAGTCAGGAGATGAAGAATCTCTAAAGGTCAGCCACAGACAGATGTGATATGACCTATTGGCAGCCAGATTGGCAGAGAAGATAGACCATCAGCCCAACAAAATGCTGGCACTCTGGCAGCAGCTTTGCCCAAACCAAAAGCACACACTTTTTCCTCCAAAAAAGTCTGAGGGGTATGTGTGGCTGACTCTCTCCCACACTAGGGACTTGGCCGGGGTACCCGATTGGTAAGAGAACCAGATGACCTGAGGTCACATGTAGAATTGACTATTTATTGCTCCCCCTACAATGTGCATTTGTTAATACAGGAGCTGACAGCACCCTCCTTTCCAGAAACCCAGACAAGTTTCCTGTACCTAAGGGTGCCATAAAGTATTATGGAGGTTGTCTCATTACAGTTCAATATGCCCCAGTGACTTTGTGAATCAGACATCTACCTCCTAAGCAGTATGATTTATATAATATATCCCCCATAGCTGAGTATATCCTGGGGGTGGATATGTTACAGGGATGGACTGTGCAGACAACTATTGGAAAATTCTGACTATAAGTTCATGTGGTAAAGATTATTACTAAAGGACATCCTCTTCATGCTCCTTTACCACTCCCCCATGCCATGAGGATTGTGAATGTATGGCAGTACAAGTTACCAGGTGGGGCATGAAGAAATTGAACAAATGATACTAATGCTAGAAGAGACAAGTGTAATTCACCTGACTCATAGCCCATTCAACTCTCCCATGTGGCCAGTGCAAAAACCTGATGGTTCCTGGTGCATGACAGTGGACTATCAGGAGTTAAGTAAAGTGACACTGCCTTTGCACACATCAGTACTTAATATTACACAACTGATGAATCATCTGTCACATAAACTGGGACAGTTCCATTATGTTGTAGACTTGGCAAATGCCTTTTTTCCATTGACATTACTCCAGAAAGCCAAGAACAATTTGCTTTTACCTGGGAAGGGTGCCAATGGACCTTTTTAGTATTGCCCCAGGGATATCTGCATAGTCCCACCTTATGTCATGGCCCAGTGGCACAGGATTTAGCTTCTTGGTGGAAACCTGTGGCTATACAATTGTGCCATTATATTGATGATGTGATGCTAACCTCTGATTCTCTTACAGAGTTAGAAGCAGCTGCATGCAGTCTTTTAGGCACTCTCCAGGAATGTGGGTGGGTTGTCAATGAAGACAAGATCAAAGGACCTGGATATTCTGTCAATTATTGGGAGTTGTCTGGTCGGGTGACAAAGGTGATACCTGAAGCAGTAATAGATAATATACAAGCATATCCTCAGCTGGAAACAGACAGTTACGGATGAATCTGGGTCTTTGGGAATTTGGGAAGATGTTTATATCCCACTTAGCTATGCTTATGCACCCCTTACACCACCTTGTCCATAAGGGGGCAACTTGGGATTGGCCCCCTTAAATGAAAATTGCATTCATTACCACCAAGAGGGCAGTGGCACAGGTACAAACTCTATGGGTAGTAGACCCTGCCCTTCCTTTCCTGCTAACAGTTCAAGTAGATGATGCAGGTTTGGGAAGAGGATTATGGCAGAAGCAAGGCACTAGGAGTAGCCCAATTGGAGTTTGGTCACAGCTATGGAAAGGGACAGAGTCACATTATTCTCTCACTTAGAAACAGCAGCCCTATATGCCACCCTCTTCGTTTGTGAATCCATTACAGGTACTGGGTCAGTGATGCTGCAGATCACCTATCCTATTGATGGTTGGCTGAGGCCCTGGATTGGACAGGGATAGCCCAAATGTCCACTCTGACAAAATGGGGCACATACGTGGAGCAATGAGCATGGTTTTCTAGTAGCTCTTTGTCTGAACAGTTACTTACTTTTCTGGGACCAGCACAATTCTGAGTGACAGCCCCCTTGAAATCCATGGAAGTGAGAGATGCCCCAAGTCCCTACGTGGAAGGGAAAGCTTTGTTGGGGCCACTGCACTTTTGAACAACAGCCCCTTATTACCCATGGAAGTGAGAGATGCCCCAAGTCCCTACGTGGAAGGGAAAGCTTTGTTGGGGCCACTGCACTTTTGAACAACAGCCCCTTATTACCCATGGAAGTGGGAGATGCCCCATGTCCCTATGAGGAAGGGTTAGCCCCTATACCTGTGGAAGCATGGCATACTAATGACTCCTGTCATGGAAAACTGCCCATGTGGGTTGCTGTGGCCTTACAGCCTGCCATGAAAATGTTTTGGTATGATACTGGTACCAAATGCTCTGGCCAATAGGTGAAGCTCCAGGTGGTCTGGTTAGCTCTCTTGAAGGAGACTGGGGCCTTGCATGTCTGTACATAGAGCTGAGGCAATCTACCGGGAACTAACCTTGTGGCTAACCAAATGGGCAGCACAAGACTGGTTGATTTGGCACTGTGAATGGTGGGGGAATATGTTGTAGGACCTGTGGAAATGAGACCTCTGGGAAGGAGCTACTATACATTATGTTCCAGGGTATAGGCCTTGGGAGGCCCCCAGTAATGATGCTGCTGACACTTCAGAAAAAGTGTGGGCTCTCCCACTGCCCCTGGAGTCTTTGTCAGTAGCACTGTGGTTTCATAAGAAGCTAGGACATTTAAGCACCCACACCATGGGGCTTGTAGCCCAACAGAGGAGACTGCCTCTTACCTGTGCTCAAGTGTAAGATGCTGTACAGCAGTGTCCTTGGTGTGCAAAACACCATCCGCAGAGACATACAGTTCCTATAGCTCTGGGACAGCTTCCCTGAGGTACTCAACCTTTGAAGGAATGGCAGATTTACTATATTGGCCCACTACCAATGGTTAAGGGACTCCTGTATATTCTGATGGCTGTGGATATGGCCACAGGTTTGGGTTTTGCCTACCCTCTAGTGCAGGTCAACCAGCGACATACTGAAGCTGCCCTTGAACAGTTGTCAGGAGCCTATTGTTGGCCCTTGGTAGTGGCAAGTGACAGAAGTACTCATTTTACATGTCAACAGGTAAAGACCTGGGCTAAGGACAATGATATACATTGACAGTTGCATGTTTTCTACTGGCCCCAAGCAGCCAGAATGACTGAAAGCTTTAAAGGACACCTAAAGGAGAAGCTGACACCTTGGAAGAGGTGGTGGGTACAAGTGCCCATGGCAGTATGGCCTCACTGCCCTGGGCAGGCCCCCTTAGATAAGGTAATAGCAGAAATTCTCTGTACTCTGAAGGTAGTAGGAAGCTTGGAGGAACTTGGGTTGCAACCAGAGGTGAGAGGAGGAGCCGTCTTACTCCCTGCACCTAAATCCTTGTCCCTGGAGTGGCAAGATATCTGGGAGTGGACCTGGCATGTGCAGGTATCTCAGGGGCCATGGATTGCACTCCTGGAGCCATAGGACCTGGGACAGAAGGTTCAGTTACAACTGGACCCTTAGATTGCTGCCTGACCCTGCTGGGTACAGGTTACCCTTCCCCCAGGAGTGTAATACACAATTTTGAAAGGTATGCAGATCATAAGTCTATGGTCTATTCCATTATATACTGCAGATGATGTTCCTAACCCCTTACCTCCTACCCAGGATGCTTTGGTATGGTACTATTGCCCTGGAGTGGCCACTATTCTGGCCACAGTTCTCTTGCAAAATGAGCATGTCACCTATATTTTCCTGGAAGGGAAGGACTTACCTATGATGGTCTCTCTCTCTTATCCCTGTCCTACCATCCAGGTTAACAGAAGGGAATAGCTTGCTTTCCATGGCACAGACCTTTGCAAGACTGCACAACACCTCCCATTGCTGAGTATGCACCTAGCTACCAGTGGAATCAGCCAAAGGTCTCTTGTGGTAAATCGCTTCCACTACTGCAGACAACTAGACTACCTTACAAACCTGGAACCACAACAACCTAGAAAGGCATGAGCATAATAGAGGATTAGTTGCACTGAGACCTTAATAATGCTCCCCCCTTGTTTGGATATGCTATAGAAAATGGGTAGGGCTGGTTAATGGGTGAACATGTAGCACATGCAAGCATAGCACTTTTTTGTAGAGAACAGGTCGACCAGTCTGTGACCAATCAAAATGCTGAATGGTTGCCTCAAGAACTATGTCAGAATATTATTCAGTTGCCAGATACAAATCTGTGGTGGAATGAGTGGAAACTAACAGGGATAAAACCCACTGATTTTCTCCAGATAGCTATTTGGGTTTGCAGACATTATGGCTGGCCATACCTCCCTGCCCATCGGACTGGGAGGTGTATCTGGGGAAGGCCGTACATAGAGGGATGAATACTCCTGACTCTTCCCCATAAGCCTAATAATTGGGACCCTGCATATCACTGCTAGCACTGTGCGCACCATGGTGGCTTCACCCTTTAGCCTTGTTTGTTTTAGGGGGTGGTACTATAGATGTAGAGCTACAGGTAAGAGCCTTACCCCAACATGTTGCTGAAGCTTTAAATACACACCGTCAGGCTCTTTCCCTTTCATTGGACGAAACCACCCAAATGCAGAAGGCGGTTTTGCAGAATAGAATGCATTAGATATGCTCACTGCTGCCCAAGGTGGAACATGTGTTCCTCTCCATGTAAAATGCTGTGTATACATTCCAGACCACCACCAGCAGGTACAGCAAGCCTTAATGGATATGGACGTGGAGGTACAGGCTATTCAGGCCTTATAGGATGACAAGTTTACAACCTGGTGGAACTCACTGGGCTCTTCATAGAGATGGATATTGACTATCCTCACCTGTGTAGCTGGAAGACTAATAGTTAATTGTTGCACCCCCTCTATTGTTTTTGTTGTCTTGGGCCCAATATAATGTTCTCAGTGTCAAGTCACACACTGCCATCCTGCAGGGGGTGGAGTATGGGGGCCCATAGGAAGAACAGGCTGGTGGTGAGGACATGACCTCACTCACCCCATACAGCCACAGATGTGTGCTCATCTTGCACAGCTGCAGATGTCTATATAGTTATGTAAACATAGCTAGGCAAAATATAACACGTATGCACACGTCACACTGGTTTGATGTGTGCCATTTTGCCCAGAACCATATATAAAGGATGAGTCTGTAAAATAAAGCTGCTGTTGTTCTTCTCTGGATGGCAACTCTACATGCTTTCTTCTTGCTGGGGATTTCACTGCCAAAACTTTCCCCGTAACCACAACTGGCCCCTGACAGGGCCCCCCAACAACTCATATTGCTTACAATATCATTATTTTTCAAATAACATGTGCAGCATCTCAACAGTGCTACACATGTAGATTGATGTTAAGGAAAATGGATATCTATGTCTCAGACCTTCTACTGGGCTTTCTGCAGTGTATTTACCCTCTGTAATTGCTACAGAAACTATTACTTCAAATGAGTTATAAATAGAAAAGGAATTACTTAGGAAGTATTTCTTGATTTTCATCGAGATGGTCACCACTCCATAATGCCACAAGTCTCAGTGTAGGTTAATCATTTGATCCACATCACATTTGTATAATTTGTAAAGAAAGGAGGAAAATCACTATATTATTGAATCACTCTGGAAAATATTTATTGTATTTTTCTCCAAATTGTAAAGGTTATCTCTGAGGGTAAATTGCATGTCCTCAACTTGATGGGACTACTGGGTGCCCAAATGGTTGGTCAAACATTATTTTGTGTGCTTCTGTAAGGATGTTAGTTTTTACCTTCTCTACATATTTTTCATGGCACTTCTACCTTCTTCTATTTAGTGATTATTATATGCATTCTTGACACAGTAGTATATAATATACATAATATCAATTCTCTGTTTTATTCACTTTTTGTTTCAAACTCCTAAAATAGTGGTGATTTTAGAAAAATCTCAGGCAATATTTGTTGAATAAATGAATGAGATCCAGGATTTTTTTTTAATTCTCTTCATTTTCTATGTGAGCATGTTTTATAGAAAAGAGTTATCATGGAAAACTGTCATCTTTAGAAAGTCCTGTTTGCCTTATAAACTCTTGGCCAGCATCAGGGGAACTGGAATTCAGGAAGGCTCCCTTCCACCATTCTCAGCCCTGCTAAAAGTGGCATTTTTCACAATGGTGTTACAGCTCATGGGTCAGCGATTTAAGTATGTCCTGTATCATTTCACTGGGGTAGACTCTTAGAAATGTGTACTTGGTTTCCTCTGGATTTTGCTTCATGAGGATATTTGCTGATTTTATTTTGTATTTTTTCATTGTAATAAGTCATAATAATGAGTAAGCTACATGTAGAGTCCTTTGAGTTATCCAAGTAAAGCACTGAAACTGGGAATGGGATTGGGGAACCCTGAAACACACATAGCACATTCACACTCTATATCCATATAATTTTGGCACATATATTTGGCATAATTTTGGCAGACACAAAGGTATTGATTATAACCTTGTCACATTTTCTCTACTACCTCCATGTTTTCTGTTTATTATACCCTATTTTATTCACATTGGAAAATTTCCTTAAGTGGCTAGAAAGTGTTGTGAAATGATATTTAAAAGTGCCACATTTAAAGTTGATTGGTAGCTCTGTGTGTATTGTTGGGTCTTTGATCTAGAGTAATTAGTAAGTGAGCTCATAATTAAACCAGATACCTGTTTTTCTGGAAATGTTCAATTTCCTCTGAGAAAAAGTCTTCTGTTTTCTTTCCCAGAAGACAAAAATTTTACATCTTTGCAGTAGTGATGGAGATTTCTACACACCTAGTAGCCATCCCCAACTTTTGCCCTGTCTCACTTTAGACTGCACTTTGGCTGTGAGGCTCTGGGCTCTGCGGTTCATGAGGTATATCAGTGCCTTGCCATCTATACCCTGCTCTGCCAGCACACAAGGCCTGAGATTCCCTCTGCCCTAGTCCATCAATGATCACCCCTCCATCTGCTTTGCATTTTCCAAAATGCTAATGAAATCTCTTATTAGCATGGCCCCTCTTCTGTTTCTTTTGTTTTCTTTATTATTGTGGATTTATACATTTTAACCTTTTTTACTATCATCCTAATAAGGTCTTGGGACAGAGAGAAGACAAAATATGTGGTAAATCCCAATTGCAAACATTGTATTTGCTATTTCTACATACCCTGAGCTGATTGTTAGGCTTCCCACATGGTGTGATTGCAGCAGCCATGACAAGATCCTCCCCTTTCCCTCAATGTCCCATTTACCTGTTTGCTTACAAATGAAATATTCATGACATTAAGTAAACACTTAATTTCACAATTGGAGACAAAATTTGACAAGCAAATGTGAAATGTTGGCAGAATTCACACTCATATATAAAATACACACTTAGATCGTTTGCTACAAGCAAATCTTTTTTTGTGTGTATGGTACTGGGGATTGAACCCAGAGGCATTATACCTCCAAGCTACACTCCCAGCCCTATTTTTTAATTTTTATTTTGAAACAGGGTCTCACTAGGTTGATGAGTGCAGGCAAATCTTGAAAAGTAAAAAGTAATGTTGGGACTCCAGATCTGAAAGGCAGGAATCTGAAAAACAAAATAGGCATCAAAGTGCACAAGATGGCATGTTGAGATATTCAAACCAATTCTCTTCTGGCAAGATTGCATAAAGTCTCATGTGAGCCACACTGGGGAGCTGGCTTAGGGATGCACACTCAACATGGCCACACAGGCTTCAATGGTCTCCACTATGCTTGATGGGGATTATGTTGATGATGCTTAATTCCTCACCATCTCAATGATCTTATAACACTTGAAAAATGTTTGAACTGGAATTACAAATATATTTGCTGGTGCAAACTTAGCATCATTACTGATGCCTAATATTTTCACAAAATATAAATATAAATCATCCCTTTGGCTTTTCTTTAGTTGTTCCACAGTAAATGTTTCTCAAATCTAAGGAATTCACAAACACCTTCAGTCTGGATATTCTGTCTCTCTAAATTACTATGGGCAGTACCACCTTGAAAAGTTACCGCCTTGAAAAGTACCACCTTGAAAGTAGGCCTTGAAAAGAGGCCTACTCCAGGCTTCACACTTTGGAGTACCTTTCTTGAAAATGTCTAAGTCCAACTTTCAGATCCTAAATGGCCTGGGACATCAGTGGTATGGGGACAGGGACTCTGAGCCTGAACTCATACCCTTTGGTATCCCATACTTGAAATCTACTTGATGCCTATATTGCACTCTTGCTTTAATTATAATTTTTGTTGGTGCATTTTAATCATACCTTATAATAAAGTTCAGGGTGATAAAAACATACATGCACACAGCACTTGGTGATCTACACCCTGGATCCCACCACACTCCCTCCCCTTCCCTGTACATATTGAAATTGGCATTGATAATTTCATATATGTACATAGTGTCAGTTGAAGTGTTTCTCCCATTTTACTCTGAACTCATGTCTATGGAGTCATCTCTGGACCTTCTGGCCAGGACCCAGTTCTAAGGGGGATGTCTGGAAATTCCCAGATGGCCTGTGCAGTATTATTTCCTTTATTAGATCACATGAGATCAAGCCATCAACATGATACTAACCAGATGATTTTGTGGGATTCTCATTTGTTCTAGGTACTGTAAATAGGTCCCTAAGAAGACAAGTTCAGGGCTCTGGACTATGGTGGTCCACTGTCTATGTAGTATGTGTTAGCTTTTGCCTATCCAACTCTAGTAGTGCTCCAGGTTACAAGCTTGGAAGACTGCATGGTTGGTGGCAAGTGTCCATTGTACTATGTGTTATCCCCCTCTGGCATCTAGATGATCATTCCATTCTTCTGCTAGCTCCATGCTCTGGTTCAGAGATTCTTCCAGGATTGACCATACTTGTTTCTCTAAGGGCTTTTGAAAGTTTGGCTATAATTAGAGTAGGCCTTTCTGATTCTTGTCCTTTCTTGGTTGTAATTGATGTTATGCTGATATGCTTGCTCTCCCCAGTGCTGTAAATGGGATAGACATTCTGTATACAAATGGGACTTCTCTTACTCTGACCATGGGCTCCTTATCTCTTCTCCCTGCTTATGGCAACATGTGGAAGCAGTGTCTACTTTACATTTGTCTGCATTCTCCAGGTAAAATTTTCATGTTTGGTCACCATCAACAAGGAACATGAGAGAATCATTAGAAGTCAATGTTCATGGGTAATCAATGGGTATTGCAGCTCCATGAACAATAAAATTAAGATTTCAATTTGGACTCTATATTTAACATGATATACATGAAGGGTAAACTACAACAACTAGAAGACAGATGATAAAGATATTGATACATATTTTATTTTAAAATTTATATGATGCTATTATTTATTTTAAAATGGTGTGTTAATATGAATGTAAGATAAGACTGGGGATAGCTAAAAGGTACAATGCTTGCCTAGCATGTGCAAAGCTCTGGGTTTAATCCTAAGGCCAAAAATAAAGAAAGAAAAAAAGAAGGAAAGATTTTTAAAAAAAAGAAAAATGAAAAAAATTAAGATAATTCTTAAAATCTCTAAATTCAGGTCAACAAAATTTAGATTAATTTCTTGACTTTATAATGCCATGAAAACAGTATGAGCAACTATTTTTGTTTAATTATTACCTCTATGATTTACAAGGACAAGTCATATTACAGAACATAAAAAGTCTATGTCTTATATGTTGGTATTGAATAGCTACATATAATATTTTTGATGTACGGTATGCACTATCACAAAAAACAAGTTTTTCCGAGGACCTCTAATAATTATATTGGAATGAAGTTCATAAAATATTGCATTATGCACCAAAATTTTTAAGAGTTTTTTCTTATTACTTTATACTTGCATAAATTTCTTACTATTGCTGGGTGTGGTGGTGCACACTTGTATTCCCAGTACTTGGGAGGCTAAGACAGGAGGATTGTAGGTTTGTGGCCAGCCTCAGCAACCTAGTGAAACCCTCTGCAACTTAATAAGAACCTGTTTCAAAATAAAAAAAATATAGGGCTGGCTATATAGCCCAGAGGTAGAATGCTCCTGGGTTCAACCGTCAGTACCACACACACACACACACACACACACACACACACACAATCATTATTGAACATATATAATATGTTCTCTATAGTGAGTATAAAGAAAAATATGATGAGTGACAGCATGGAAACTACTTTTTAGCAATTACTAACAATTGATATTAATTGTTTGCAGTTTTAAGAAATAAAATATCACAGATACAGTCAGCATGCATTATATAAACCTGCATCACTCATACAATAAAGTGAAAATAAACAAAAAAGAGCTCTCTGCGCTCTCTCTCTCTCTCAATATGTGTGTGTGTGTATGTGTGTGTGTATCAAAGTGAATTAATCCCAGAAATATAATTTTGAATAGAAAAATGAAGTTTGACAAAAAATAGTAATTCATTATGAAACTACTTTGCTATAGTTTGCATGTTGAATGAACCCCCAAAGGTCCATGCATTGAAGGCTTGGTCTCCAGCTTGTGGTGCTACTGTGAGGGGTGGAACATTTAGGAGATGAGGCCAAGTGAAATGAAGTTAAGTCACCACAGGTGTGCCTTTGGAAGAGATTCTGAGACCCTGCCTCTGCTCTTTGTTCTCTGTGCTTTCCGGCTGTCATGAGGTGAATAGGCTTCTTATACCATGTAATCCCACTGTGATATACTGTGCCGCCACAGGCTTGAAGCAACAGGAACAAATGACCAAACCTCTGAAACCAGGAGCCAAAATAAACCTTTCATCCTTTTTTTTTTTTTTTTTGCGATATTGGGGATTGAACCCAGGGGCGTTCTATCTCCGCGCTACACCCCCGGCCCTATTTTTTTATACTTTATTTTGAAACCGGGTCTCACGAAGTTGCGGAGGGCCTCACTAGGTAGAGAGAGAGAGAGAGAGAGAGAGAGAGAGCTGAGGCTGGCCACGAACCCGGATCCTCCAGTCTCTGCCTCCCAAAGTACTGGGATTACAAGAGTGCGCCACCACACCCGGCCCTTTCATCTTTTAAAGTAGATTATCTATGGAATTTTGTCACAGCAACAGAAATTAACACAAATTTACTAGTTTTAACTATTTAAAACAATAGAATATTTTGTGTGTGACTATAAATATATGTGATGAAAGGAAATGCATGACAATGGTATAGCCACCACTGGAAGGAGGATCTGGTGGGAAGAAGAGAAATGAATGAAGTTGAGTAATACTACAGAAGGTTTCCATAATATTTTAATTTTTATTTATAAGCATATGAATATTTCCTTCTAAAATATTTTCAGTGATCTTCAGTCTGAGGGAGGAATGGGATGGTCGCACTGTGTTCCTGGGGACTAGGATCCTCAGATGAGAGGACTTGTTTGGTTTCTGTCGCTCCTTCATGTTTGGGGCAGGAGAGCTTTCCCAGTTGGTTTGAAGATTGAAAAAGTATATAAAAAGATGGCAATGGAATAGGAGCCCCTGAATGAGCCTGTCTCAAAATCGCCTTGGGGGCACAGAGAAAAACCAAAACCCAATATCCAGTAACCTGAGTACAACTACACAGACACAGAGTCTACCAGCTACAGAATCCCACAGAAAACTGCAATCCCATGTTGGGAGGATTGGTAAGGAGCCATCTTCCCCTGGAACCTACAGCTGGGGCTAATAGCCCCCCACTAACCAGCAAATTGGGGCGAGGAACCAGAGCAGAACTCTGTGAGTGATGGGGCCATCCCATTAGATCATGAATACCCTTCAAAGGCTACCCTAGCATGGGCTCCTGCTAGAGCCACGCACCTCCCCCCCACTGTGCTACAAGCCTGCGCAATCCCCAATACCCGTGCATTGGACCCCCACACCAGCTGAGACCCAGGTTGCCCCCCGCACCCTGTCCCAGTCTGCCCCACCGTCCCATGTGACCCAGCAGCCCTCTGCATCCCGCCTCTGACCTCCACGCGGTCCCGCACTAACTGGGCGGCCCTCCGCGCCCAGCCTCGGACTCCAGAGCCCTCCTACATGACCTGGTTGGCCCTCTGCACCCTGCCCCAGACTCCAACGCCTCCACCTGAGACCTGGGCAGCCTTTGTGCCCCGCCTCGGACCCCCACGCCCTCTGGTGCTGCTACCCGAGACCCAGAGCCTTCACCTTTCTCACCTGCACAGGAGCCTCTGTGCCACGCTTCAGAGCCCGGATACCCTCGGGCACTGCCACCTGAGATCCAGGAGCCTGCGCAACTCCATGGGGCCTGTGTGTGATCCTCTGCGCCGTGCCTCAGCGTCCAAGCACCCTCTGGCGCCGCCACCCGATACCCAGAGTCCGAACCCCCATTGAGCCCACACGAGATACACAGCACCACGCATCAGGGCCCAGTCAACCTCCGGCGATGCCTCCATAGACCCAGAGCACCTGTGCATCCCTAGGGCCCAGGCGACCCTCAGCACCCGTGCCTCGGAGACCGGGCATATTCGAGAACTGTCACCCACCCCTCGGAGCCCACATCCAACACCACGCCTTGAAGTGCACCTCACGTGCCAACACCTGAGCTCTAGAACCTGTGTGCCCCCCCCACATACACACACAGCGCCCCGGTCAACCAGACGGAAGGGAACCACAGCGTGCAGCGTACTGACCCAATTGGGTCTACAAAGACCATCAAGAGTCTTAGACATAGAAAGGAAGATGATTCAGAGGCAACAGAAACACAAAATTGAAAACACCAAAAATATGAGAATGAGAAACAGTGAGGAAACAAGAAACACTCACAATGCATCAAGTGAGATTACTGATACTGACCTGCAGGAAATGCAAAATGAAGAATTCAGAATTTTGATCTTCAGAATGACGAAAGGCTTCAAAGAAAGTGTAGAGGAGATGAAGGAGAAAGTTGAGGCTCTAAAAAAGAATCAGAAGGTGGGGCGTGGTGGCGCATGCTTGTAATCCCAGTACTTTGGGAGGCTGAGACCGGAGAATCCGGGTTTGCGGCCAGCCTCAGCTCTCGCGAGCATGCTCTCTCATGCGCGCTCACGCTTTCTGTCTCTCTTTGTCTCTCTGTCTCTCTCTCTCCTTAGTGAGGCCCTCCGAAACTTCATGAGACCCGGTTTCAAAATAAAGTATAAAAAATAGGGCCGGGGGAGTAGCGCAGAGGTAGAACGCCCCTGTGTTCAGCCCCCGGTACCGCAAAAAAAATAAATAAATAAAATAAAAAATAATCAGAAAGAAACACTGACTGAAATGAAGGAATCAATAAACGAATTAAAGACTGAAATAGAAACCAACTCTAGTAGTCTTGACCACATGAAAAACAGGGTATCACTCCTGGAAGACAGTTCATTCAAAACTGAATACACAGTCAACGATATACAGAAGATTTTAAAACAACACACCCTGGCCATCCAAGAAATAGAGTACAATACAAGACATCCTAACCTAAGGATAAAAGGCACTGAAGAAGGTTTAGAAGCACAGATCGAGTGTATAAAAAAACCTCTTCAAAGAAATAATTTCAGAGAATTTTCAAAACATAGAAAAGAGCTGGGCGTGGTGGCGCACGCTTGTAATCCCAGTACTTTGGGAGGCGGAGACCAGAGGATCCGGCTTCGCGGCCAGCCTCAGCTCTCTTGCTCTCTCTCTCTCCTTGTCTCTCTCTCTCTCTCTCTCCTTAGTGAGGCCCTTCGCAACTTCGTGAGACCCGGTTTCAAAATAAAGTATAAAAAATAGGTCCGGGGGTGTAGCGCGGAGATAGAATGCCCCTGCGTTCAATCCCCGGAACCACAAAAAAAAAAAAACATAGAAAAGGATTTGGATATTCACATACAAGAGATATATAGAAGACCGTTAAGATAGGACCAAAGAAGGACCACCCCATGCAATGTAATAATTAAAATGTCTAACGTAGAGGCCAAAGGAAGAATCCTAAAAGAAGCAAGAGCAAAAGAACGGGTGACATACAGGGGCAAAAAAATAAAAATCACCCCAGACTTCTCAACCCAAGTCAGGAATGCCAGGAGGGATTGGTATGCAGTACTCCGGACCCTGGAAGAAAGCAATTTCCAACCAAGACTGATATATGCAGCAAAGCTATCATTTAAAATTGATGGAGAAATAAAAATGTTCCACGATAAACAAACAAAGAATTCATGAGGACTTAGCCAGCACTGGAGAAAATCCTGAAAGAAATAAATAACAAAGAAGGAAAAACAAGAAATTTTCAGAACCACAGGAGAGGTGAACTCCACCAGGTAGGCAATTAAACAAGGAGATTTGTCACTACAGCAAACAGAAAATAGAACTCAAAATGATAGGAAACAAAAATCATATCTCAATAATAACATTGAATGTCAAAGGACTCAACTCCCCAATTAAAAGGCATAGACTGGCAATGTGGATTAAAAAGAACAACCCAACTATATGCTGCTTTCAATAAACTCACATTCTAGCCAAAGGTAAAAGGATGGAAAAAGATATACCATGCAAATGGAGATCGAAAACAAGCAGGGTTAGCAATGCTTATATCTGACAAAACAGACTTTAAGCTAAAACACATCAGAAAAGACAAAGTGGGTCACTTCTTACTAATAAAAGGAACAATCCAACAAGAAGATAAAATGATGGTAAACATGTATGCCCCAAATGTGGGTGCACTCAGATTCATAAAACAAACTCTTTGGGACATCAGGTTCCAAATAGACCCAAACACAGTAATATTGGGAGACTTTAACACATCACTCATGCCACTAGATCAATCCTTTAGACAAAAGATGAATAAAGATTTTTCAGACCTAATGAAAACCATAGACCAAATGGATCTAATAGACACAGATTATTTCAACCAGCAACACCTGAATACACATTTTTCTCAGCTGCCCATGGAACATTCTCCAAAATAGACCACATCCTGGGTCACAAAGCAAGCACCAGCAAATTCAAAAGATGTGATATAATTCCCTGTATATTCTCAGATCACAATGGAATGAAACTGGAAATTAACAACAAGAAGACCAAAAATAATCACATAAGTACATGGAGACTGAATGACACACTTCTGAATGAGGACTGGATCAGAAAAGAAATAAGGGGAGAAATAAAAAAAATCCTGGAATTAAATGAAAATAGAGACATGATGTACCAAAATCTATGGGACACTTTGAAGGCGGTGTTAAGAGGAAAATTTATAGCACTGAGTGCCGACATAAGAAAAACAGAAAGCCTCCAAATAAACAACCTAATGACACATCTAAAGGATCTTGAAAAACAGGAACAGTCGAATCCCAAAGCCAGTAGGAGGCAGGAGATAACTAAACTCAGAGCAGAAATTAATGAAGTAGAGAATAAAAAAACAATACAAAGAATCAACAAAACAAGAAACTGGTTCTTTGAGAAGAGTAACAAGATTAACAAACCACTATCTTATCTAACCAAAAGAAGGAGAAAATCAACCCAAATTACCAAAATCAGAAATTTCTCCATAGATAGTGGAGAAATCCAGAGGATCATAAGAAACTACTTTGAAAAGTTATATTCTGCCGGGCGTGGTGGCGCACGCTTGTAATCCCAGTACTTTGGGAGGCGGAGACCAGAGGATCCGGGTTCACGGCCAGCCTCAGCCGCACTCTCTCTCTTTCTCTACCTAGTGAGGCCCTCCGCAACTTCGTGAGACCCGGTTTCAAAATAAAGCATAAAAAAATAGGACCGGGGGTGTAGCACGGAGGTAAGCCACCCCTGGGTTCAATCCCCGGTACCGCTAAAAAAAAAGAAAAGTTATATTCCAATAAAATGGAAAACATGGAAGAAATCGAAAAATTTCTAGACACATACAACCGACCTAAATTGAACCAAGAGGATATAGGAAACCTGAATCAACCAATGGCAAGCATAGAGATAGAAACAGCAATAAAAATTTTGCCATCAAAGAAAAGCCCAGGTCCAGATGATTTCCCAGCCGAATTCTACAAAACCTTTCTTAAAGAACTAAAACCAAGACTTCACAAACTATTCCATGAAATTGAAAGAGATGGAATTCTTCCAAATTCCTTTTATGAGGCCAACATCACATTAATACCAAACCCAAATAAAGATACCTCAAGAAAAGAAAATTACAGACCAATATCATTAATAAACATATGCAAATTTCTACATAAACTACTAGCCACACGCATTCAAAACCATATTGAGAAAATCATACACCTTGACCAAGTTGGTTTCATCCCACGAAAGCACAGCTGGTTCAACATATGCAAAACAATACACGTTATTTACCACATAAATCAAACTAAAAACAAGAATCACATGATCATTCCAAAAGATGCAGAAAAAACATTTGACAAAATTCAACACCCATTCATGTTAAGAACTCTACATAAAATCAGAATAGAAGGAACATACCTCAACATCATTAGGACAATATATAAAAAACCCAAAGCCAACATCATATTGAATGGGTAAAATTGCCAGAATTCCCCTTAAAAAATTCCCCTTAAAAGGAACAAGAAAAGAATGCCCACTATTACCACTCCTTTTCAATATAGTCCTCGAAAATCTTGCCAGAGCAATAAGCCAAGAGAAGGATATCAAAGGAATTCAAATAGGAAAAGAATTAAAATTATCTTTATTTGCAGATGGTATGATCCTCTATCTAGAAGATGCAGAGAACTCAACCAAAAATCTACTAGAACTGATTAACAAATTCAACAAAGTAGCAGAATACAAGATCAACCTAAAAACATTAGTAGCTTTCATATATGCCAACCATGAATCCACTGAGAAATAAATCCAGAAAACAATTCCTTTCACAATAACTTCAAAACCAATCAAATACCTAGGAATAAACTTAACCTAAGAGGTAAAAGATCTCTACATTGAAAACTATAGAACACTGATGAAAGAATGCTCTTGGATAGGCAGAATAAATATTATCAAAATGCCCATTCTGCCAAAAATGATCTACAGAGTCAATGCAATCCCTATTAAAATACCAACATCATTTTTCACAGATCTAGAAAAATCAGTCATTAATTTCATATGGAGAAACAGAAGACCCAGAATAGCCAAAGCAATTCTCAGCAATAAGAACCATCCAGGATTCATAACAATTCCTGACTTCAAATTGTACTACAGAACTATAGTAATAAAATCAGCATGGTATTGACACAAAAACATACACATAGACCAGTGGAACAGAATAGAAGATACAGAAACAAGTCCACA
>PVJS01035394.1:0-21042 GCA_004027185.1 Glis glis | reverse complement strand
ACCAAAAAAAAAAAAAAAAAAAGAAATCAGGAAGACTAATACATGTGGGTATAGGCTAATTAAACATGGAAAACCCAAGAAAAGAACCAGGCCAGACTGCTAGTCTATTCACTGAGCAGCACAGACATCTACACAGACACGCAGGCCCACTGTGGAGAACGAAACTGAAAAGTGTGTGCTCACAACCTAACATGTAACTAGGCTAGTTATGTTGGTGAAATGATGCGTTGCTGACTCAGATGGCAACATTCTGTGCCCACTGGTCCCAAGCCTGAAGGGTCCTGGATCAGGACAAGGAGTTTCCCCTGGAAGAAGAGCCGCTGCCTGCTGATGCAAGGAGGGGAAGTTGGCTCTAGCCCACATCTGCCTCCTTCACACCAATGACACGGAAGAATGGTAACCACTCATGGAAAACACGCCCAAGGAACTGGGAACGAATACAGAGAAATTATCTACATTTATCTACAAATACAAAAAATAGATGCTAAATTCCTTAGTTCATCTACTGACTTTATTTCTTACAAGTCCCACAAAAATATTTGCTGTTTTGCAATAATATAAATTTGCAACAAAAATAGGACAATTCAAATACAGAGTTAGAAATGGCCTTAGAGATCATCTAGTCCAACATCCTCAACTAGGACAGATGACACAAAGATTCAGAGAGATTCCATGACTAGCCCAAGATCACAGGTTATCAACAGAAGCAAGGTTAGCTCCCAAATTAATAACAAGTTCATCACTCTTTCCCCACCACAGGACTCATTTCCTTTCAGTATTTAGTCAAAGTTAGACACAGGACACAGATATGACACACAAAAACAACATAGGACTGTTGGTGAGGTTTCTTTTCAGAGTGAAAGATAACTCAGTCTAGAAGAGCACAAAGGAGTCTTAGAGAATATACCGCTGTGTTTCTTACTTTAGAAATAAAGAAGCTCGAGGCCAGTGTTCCCAACTTTCCCCCAAATAACACATTTAGAACTGTTTATGGAATGCTGAAAATGGGCTTCATTTCCCCTAATCTTAATTTGTGAGATATATGTAAGAAAATCACATGAATAAGGGCTGGGAAATATCTCAGTGATGAACTGAGGCTGGCATCACCCACCTGTTCTTAATGGCTAGCATCCCCCTCTATTGTTTTAATAAAGTACAGATGTAGAAACTAGTCCCTCTGAAATAGAATGGTCCACCAGAAATAAATTATTACAGTGGATTGAAAGATAAACTACTGAAAAAAATTTAAAAGTCAAGAAAAGATAAGTTCTGAATAACAAAAGATTATAAGTCAAGTTTTGTTTTAGTTCAGCACAGGGGCTTTACTATATCTCCAAAGATAAGCTTTTTCTCTATCTTCAGACATGGGCTATCTAAAACTCTAATATTTCAGACTGAGAGATTTTTTTTTATTTTTTGCAAACACAGAAACCTCTATGAATTTGTATGTACAGAGCTCCAAACTAGTTCTCAATAATGACTAAGCAACCCAGTTACATGGCAAGTTATTTTGTTTACCTTGGTAAATATTTTAGAAAGATTATTAAACAGAGAGTGACAATTTAGCTTTCAGTGGCTTCTTATTTTCCCCTTAGAATAATGAGCTGCAGCTGGGCATGGTGGTGCAGGCCAGTAATCTCAACGAGTCAGGAGGCTGAGGCAGGAGGATCGAAAGTTTGAGGCCAGCCTTAGCAACTTAGCAATTCCCTGTCTCAAATAAAAAGGGCTGGGGATGGAAATCAGTGGTAGGGCACTTACCCAGGAGGTTCAATCCGCAGTACCATGCCAAATAAATAAATATAATAATAATACTAATAGTAATAATAACAACAATAATAACAATGAGCTGCAGGCTTTTTCAAAACATGGCTTACCTTATAAACTGATTTGGATTTCCCGTCCCTTTGACAGGGAAAGGGTGAAGAGTATAAAGAAGAGGCATGCAGCATGTCGTGTTGACCTGACATCTAACCATAGGGACAAGAAGATGGGCCATGCCTTTTTCAAACCTAAGTTATTTAGTTAAAATGCTGATTTGCAAGCAGGTCACGATTTTGTTGTTTTTAAATTACACTCTATGGGTTAAGAACCAACAATTTCTGTAAGATTCATATTCAACCACAAAACAAGTTATTTTGTAAGGGGGAACTTCTTTGCAGTCTTTAATGAAAAGATTCAAATATATGTATGTTCAAATCAGGGGCCAGCAGGAAGATAAGACAGGAGTAGAAATAGAAGGATCACTATTACTTTTGTATTAGGAAAATGTCCTAACATACATAAGGTAGAGAGAATAGTATAATGAACCTATCACTAGCTTCAATATTTTGCCAATCTTGCTTCATCTATACTACCCCCACAGAGTTGTTTTCCTGGAGCATTTTAAAGCACATCATTTCCTCTATACATACTTCAGTAGGTAGGAAGTAAACCTTTAACAGAATCTCAAGACAATGCCTTCAGGTCTGAGTGGAAGAAAATCTTAAGGTCAGCAATCCAGGGATTTCTGAGATATTCTGATTGAGACCCACAGTAAAAACGTATTTTATATCACAACCACTTTTCCCATGCACATATAATACACATTAAAAATAATTTTTCAGCTGGGCGTGGTAGCACACACCTGTAATTCCAGTGCTTGGGAGGCTGAGACAGGTGGATTACAGGTTTGAGGACAGCCTCAGCAAGTAGTGAGATTCTCATCAACTTAGTGAGACCCTGTTTCCAAATAAAAATAAAATTGGGCTGGGGGTATAGCTCGGAAGTATAATACCCCTGGGTTCAATCCCCAGTACAAAAAACAAAACATTTTTTTTTCAAGGAACATGTACTCACCCTTGCAAACTAACTTCTCAACCACTCACGGGTTACAGCCCACCACTATCTTTCCAACTTTTGAAACGAGCCCTCTCCTAGCCATGTCAGATGGGCCTCCACATCAAAACTCCAGGTCCTCTGGAGCAATCACCCAAACCAGGAGACCCTCTTACAAAATATTTTTCCCACATCAACAATATCCTTAGCTTCAGAACTATTTATTTATTTATTTATTTTTTTGGCAGTACCGGGGATTGAACGCAGGGGCATTCTACCTCCGCGCTACATCCCCGGCCCTATTTTTTATCCTTTATTTTGAAACCGGGTCTCACGAAGTTGCGGAGGGCCTCACTAAGTAGAGAGAGAGAGACAGGGGGAGAGAGAGAGAGAGAGAGCGAGAGAGCTGAGGCTGGCCGCGAACCCGGATCCTCCAGTCTCCGCCTCCCAAAGTACTGGGATTACAAGCGTGCACCATCACGCCCGGCTTCAGAACTATTTTAAAACAAAGTACGATGATACAAAGTTAGAATTAAAAACTAGTGAAATGGTCAGTTTCCAAACTTTGATGGTCTTATGAAATATAAAGGGCTTAGGAGAGGAGAAGAAGATAGAAAAAGAACCTGACACATTACACAAGTGCATTGCCTGGTAAGTCCAGTAAGGACTGCCAGTTAGGCCTGTGTGTCTGGGGCAGGAAGATCTCTGTGAACAGAAAGGCAGTGCACTCACGCTACCTCATGCACAAGATAGATCACAGACACCTATGTTCTGATCCAAAAGGTGGTGCCACTAACAAAAATAGGACTGCCTGTGATTGATTGATTATCTTTTCACTCGAAGAGGATGTGGGACAGAATGCATGGGGAAGAGATCCAACACCTAACCAAATGCACTTCTGCTACACTAAGAAGTCAGAAAGCATTTTACCTGTGCTATGTTCAGAAAGACTGCAGAACCTCATTCTTACTAGATCCTCTAAAAATTCTTGCATAAAATTAAAATTCATTTCTAACACATGAAAAATAGGCTTTTTGCTATGCAGGTCATAAAAACAAGCTTTCTTCATGCAATTATTTTAGAGTACTTAATTTTGACTGGGGATGCTATACTTACAAGGTAAATTAGCTTCAAGTTCTGCAACCTCTGTAGAAACAAAGAGATTATGGTTAATATTAGTCTTCACAATATCACCAGTTCTAAATAAGCAATTTCCTCTAGAACAAAGAAGAAAAAATAAACTGGATGAACTAAAACCTGGTCTAAAGTTTTCACTTTAAGCCATTTAGTTTTTTTCAGATGTACAAGGTGTCTAGCAGAATGCCCACAAATGCAGATAAATATCCTTGAAAATTCATTTTAATATGAATAAAATGCATTTTAAATTAACATAGAAATTACCTATAGGTAAACAGTGACTACAGTGTTTTTAAAAACTGTTCCTCCAAGTAGAACTACTCCTCTCAAAATATATAAATACCATTTATCTGTGTCTTTTTTTCCAGGCCTGTCTTCAAGTTGCTTCCTTAGCTACATTTTTTGGCCCTACTCCTCTCCACACTGAAGTACAGACCACCCAGTTCCTCTTCTATCAGTCTTCATCAGGTGTTTAAGCCTAGCACCCTTCTGTAGGACAAAGCTGCAAACCCCCTAATCCTGCTGTTAAAGAACTGAGGTCTTATCCTCTAAGACAGGGTATAAGGCAACATGCCCATTCTCACCACTTCTATTCAACACAGTATTAGAAGTACTAGCAAAAGCAATTACACAAGAAAATAAATAAAAGGCATCCAAATCAGAAAGTAAAATCCTCCCAATTTGCAGATGACATGATCCTTTAAAATGGGGGAAATCCACAGGTAAAAGAATGAAACCCAATCTTTATCTTACGTCTTGCACAAAAATCGACTCAAAATGGAATAAAGGCTTAAACTAAGATCAGAAACTGTAAAACTCCCGGGAAGAAAATATAGAGAATAAGTTCCATGACTTGGCCTTAGCAATGATTTTTTTAGATATCACACCAAAAGCTCAAGCACCAAAAGCAAAAAAATATAAATAGGTTACATTAAACTAAAAAGCTTTCCACAGGGAAAAAAAAAAAAGGAAAGTAGCCTACAGATTAGAGGAAAATATTTGCAAAAAATATATCTGCTAAGGAATGAATACTGAAAGTATATAAGGAACTGATACACCATAATAGCAGAATAGTAACAACCCAATTAAAAAACAGGCAAAGGACCTGAACTGATACTTCAGCAAAGAAGACATAAAAAGGGCCAACAGGTTTATGAAAAGGTACTCAACATCACTAAACATCAGGAAATGCATATCAAAACCACAATGAAATATTACCTCACACCTACTAGGATGGTTATTATCAAAAAGATGAGATAACAAGTGTTGGTAAAGGTGTGGAGAACAGGGAAACTGTACACTACTGATGGGAATATAAATTAGTGTAACCATTATAGAAAATAATATGGAAATTCCTCAAAAAATTAAAAATAGGCTCAACACGGTGGCACACCTCTATAATCCCTATACTTAAGACAGGAGAATAGCAGGTTCAAGGCCAGCCTCAGCAACTTAGCAAGATCCTGTTTCAAAATAAAAAATAAGAAGGGCTGGGGGTGTAGCTCAGAGGTAGAACACTCCTGGGTTCAATCCCTAGCACAAAAAAAAAAAAAAAAAGGAACAACCATATGACCCAGCAATCCCTATGCTGAGTATATATTCAAAGGAATGAAGTCAGTATCTCGTAGAGATCTCTGCACTCCCATGTTCACTGCAACACTATTCACAATAACCAAGATACAGAGACAGCCAAAGTACCAAGTGTCTAAGGAATGATGGATGAATGACTAAAGAAACTGTGGTGTGAGTGTGTGTATTATATATATAAAGGACATTATGCTCAGTGAAATAAACCTGATGTAGAAAGAAAGAAACTGCATGAACTCACTAATATGAAGAATCTAAAATAGTTGCATACATAGAAAGTGGAGCAGACCCTCCTGGTGGCCTCTGAGTACACAGGTGGCCCATTCAGTGTATCTGCTTTAGAGTCCAGGAATTTGGCTCCGGCACCCAGCAAAGTGGAGTGGACAGAGGAGCTCGGGTGAGGAAAGGGCCTACACTCCCTCTGGGTTCCAGGAAGTCACAGCCAGTGTTGTGCCAGAGACATTCTTGTGTGGAGAAGAGCAAATCTCTTCAGCAGAGCAGGCTGGGGTGAAGGACCATCAGCTGATCATCCTCTTGCTGGGGCTAGAGAAGCATCGAGTTCCGTGATGGAACGCAAACCCAGAGGCTGTCCTCTGGGCAGTCTTGTGTTGTGGAACACTAAAAAAGATTCACTTCACAACACAGAATGATGCTGGGCCTGTGAAAGGTTCACTGCCATTGTGCTTATAATGACCAAACTGACCTCAAGCCATCTTTCTGGTCAGCTATTCTTGCCCTTCCTGAGGGAGAGGGAGACAGGCAGTGGTCTGAGAAAGACAGCAA
The DNA here is from genome assembly GCA_004027185.1 of Glis glis. Classification (NCBI taxonomy): domain Eukaryota; kingdom Metazoa; phylum Chordata; class Mammalia; order Rodentia; family Gliridae; genus Glis; species Glis glis. The sequence continues at coordinate 14,721 of PVJS01035394.1, read as the reverse complement.
ATGAGTCATTCACATTATTATTATTATTTTTTTTTTTTGCGGTACTGGAGATTGAACCCATGGGCATTCTACTTCTGAGCTACATCCCCAGCCCTATTTTTTACTCTTTATTTTGAGACAGGGTCTCACTAAGTTGTGGAGGACCTCACTAAGTAGCTGAGCCTGGCCGCGAATCTGCGATCCTCCTGTCTTAGCCTCCCAAGTACTGGGATTACAAGCGTGCGCTACCACACCCGACCACGATAATCATTTTTAACTAAGTTTATCCATACAATTAAACTATTTAAGGCAAATACTAGCATATGTTATTCCACTGTTTTTATTTTTGTTGATAAGAATTTATAAGAAATTGTTCTCGAGGCCCCTTTATTCAAGACTGGTGCTGGCCACTGGACTCTGGCTCCCCTTGCTTCACTCTGTGGCAGTGGCCCAAGCCACCTAAGCAGAGGGACTTTTTGTCTGTAGTTGTGATAACTCCTGTCATCCAGCTTTACCTAGCGAAGTGTATAAACATGCCCAGAGGGCACGATTTCATGTGGAGGGGATGACATAATGAGACGAAAGGTTCTAGAGGACAGTCTAGCACCAAGGGATGGGGAAGGGGTGCACCGGGACGGTAGGACACTGACCACTGCTGACGACTGGGGCATACTGAGGGCAGAAGAAGGGAGCTGAGCAGACATCTCACTGCCCACAGAACTCTTCTCTCCAGGGACGGGAGCGTGGGTGTCCCCAGCAGAAAACAGCCAGCACTGTGAGGAGGGATTCTCAGCTCTGGCTGCACACCAATCACTTGGGGAAGGTTTTGTTGATTTGATTTTTCTCAACAGCTTTTTGAGGAATAATTTACATAGTATAGAGATACTTTAGCCAAGTGTGATAGTGCCCACCTGTAATCCCAGTACTTGGGAGGCTGAGACAGGAGGACTACAGGTTCGAAGACAGTCTCAGAAAATAGCAAGACTCTCAGCAACCTAGCAAGACCCTGTTTAAAAAAAAGAGACTCTTTAAACAAATGATTCGATGATTTTTAGTAAATCTTAGTGTATCCATCATTACAAACCAGTAGCTGCAGGGTTTCTAAAAATCCTGATGCCCTAGTCCTAACCCAAACCAATCACATTGTTATGGTTTGGATTTGTAGAATGTCCCCCTGGAAAAACTAATGATGTATGGGCAATGCAAAAATATTCAGAGGTGAAATAACTGAATCATGGGGGTTCTAATCTCAGTGGATAAATCTGTTGATGTATTAATAACCTAAATGAATTTATTGAGAGATAATATAGGCAGGCAGTGTGTGGACAGAGGAGGCAAGTCACTGGGGTGTGGCCTTAGGGATTACACGTCTCTCACCCCTCCTCTGTGCTCTCTCTCTGCTCTGGCCTCCACGATGTGAGTGTCCCACCACAGCCATTTATGCTTCGGAGCTGGCCCTGTGGCTGAAATCATAAGCCCCAGTAAATCCTTCTTCCTCTAAGTTGTTCTTGTTGGGTACTTTGGTCACACCGACGGGAAACCTGACTTAAACATACATCCTAAATTCCAGGTAGGACCTTAGCCTCTGAATTCTTTTTATTTTCCCCAGGTGTCCTAGTCTGTTTGGTCTGTTATAACAAAAATCTTATGTGGGTAACTTATAAACCAGATATTTGTTTCTCACAGCTCAGGAGGATGGAAGTCCAGGGTCAAGATACCAGCAGATTGGGCATCTGTGAAGGACCACTTCCTGGTTCACAGGTAGCACCTTCTTGCTGTGTCTTCCTACAATGGAAGAGGCAGGCAGCTCTCTGGGGTCTCTTTTATAAGAAACCTAAACTCTATCCTAATCTCTAATCCCATTCATGAGAATTCCACCCTCCTGAACTCATCACCCCTCAAAGGGGCTCCTCCTAATACCCTCCCACTGGAGATTAGGTTTCAACATATGGATTTGGGGGAAAACATTCAGACCAAAGGACCAGGTATAGTATATTGCTATAGACCACTTTGCCATGTAAAAATATATACACATAGCATTACACACATAAATGAGCTTAATAAAAAGCTCTGCTCTGTGAAATGCAAAATAACTTTACATTCTAGCCAAGAGTTTAAATTCCAAGATGAGTGTTTTGCTCGCATTTGCATGTTCAGTGTAACTCGCTCAAGGAAGATGGACAAGAACTAAGGAGAGCCCCAGCCCCAGCCTACTGACGACCCCACTGCAGTCAGGTTCCTGCAGGCCTTTGGTCCAGGAGCTAGTACAGGCAAGGGACAGAATCCTGGGGACACAGGATTTCAAGAAAGATACTCGGCATTTTGGTCCAGCCCAGTGCAGAATATAAACAAGACAGGAACACTTGCACAGTGCTCTTCTCAGGGCACTGTCACAAATGACAAGTAGTGTCTTTACATTTCAAATGATGACAAGCAATATTTTTTTTTTGGTGGTGGTGGTACTGGAGGTTGAACCCAGGGACATTCTACCTTGGAGCAACACTCCCAGTCCTTTTTATTTTTTTGTTTTGATACAGGGTCTTGCTAGGTTGTTGAGAGTCTTGCTAAGTTGCTAAGGCTGTCCTAGAACTTGCAATCCTCCTGTCTCAGTCTCCTAAGTACTGGGATTATAGGCATGCACCGCTCCGCCTAGCTACACTAATTCACTAACATCAACAGCTATCACCTTAGAGTTGATATACAGAAGACACTGGCCAAAGAAGCAAGCCAGTCCCTTTGCCAGCCTGGAGGCCTCTGGGGAGAGCAGCAGCCCCCCTTGTATGACCTTAGCACCCAAGGACCTCCCCCACCTGTAAGGTAACCTCAAGAACAAACAGATTATTTTTAAACTGCTAAAGCCTCACCTGGTCCAAGACGCTAACACCTCTCCTGCTCAGTGGCCTAGCATTTCTGGGATGCACCTAGCACCATTGCATAATTCTGTGGTTACACAACTTCCTTAAGAGAAATCAGACTCTATTCCTTTCTTTTTCTTTTTTTTTTTTTTATTGCGGTACCGGGGATTGAACCCAGGGGCATTCTACCTCCGCGCTACACCCCCAGCCCTAGAGAGAGAGAGAGAGAGAGAGAGACAGGGAGAGAGAGAGAGAGCTGAGGCTGGCCGAGAACCCAGATCCTCCGGTCTCTGCCTCCCAAAGTACTGGGATTACAAGCGTGCGCCACCACACCCGGCAGACTCTATTCCTTTCTAACTTGGGATCAAACCACAAAGTCCACTAGAATCATGACTGCATGAGTATGGAATTACAGAGCTGAGCATGGTGGTACACACCTGCAATCCCAGTGCTTAGGAGGCTGAGACAGGAGGATCACAGGTTCCAGGCCAGTCTCAGCAACTTAGCAAGACCCTCAGCAACTTAGTGAGACCCTGCTTCAAAAATAAAATAAAATAAAAAGGGCTAGGGTGTAACTCGGAAGTAGAATGCCCTTGGTTCAATCCCTAGCAACTCTCTCTCTCTCACACACACACACACACACACACACACACACACACACACGCACAGATTACAAAACCCACACAGCCCCCACACTGCACATCCTCCGCTCCTCCTGCCCTGGGCCACTCATACACAGGGCTCTGGAGTTTGCTCACCACCTGCCACCTGGACTGCACACTCTTCAAGAGTGGGGGCTGCACGGCCTGCCCAGCCCCACAAGACCCGTACACGACACTGCACTGGCACACGGGGTGCTTAGGAAGTACATGACACGTATGCATGCTCACCAGGGGGTAGCAGGGCCCCTGCTCTGAGTGTCCTGTCCTCTTCACATGGCTGGGGAATGAGGAGGCATCCCAAAGGCGCTGATCACTGACTTTGTGTCCTCTTGTTGCTGTGCTGAAGTCCAACCCCAGTGCAATGGTATCTGGAGGTGGTGCTTTGGGGAAGCCAGTAGGCTTAGATGGGGTCATGAGGGTGAAGCCCCATCATGGGGTAGTGCCTTTACGAGAGGAAGAAAGATCAGAGCTCCCCCTCGGCCACGTGAGGGCACAAGGAGGAGGTGGCTGTCTCTAAGCCAGGAAGGGAGCCCTCACCAGGAACTGAATTTGCCAGCCTTCACTGAGATCTTGATCTTTGACATCTGCCTCTGGAACTGTGAGAAACACACGTGTGTGGTACACCTGAGGTTGCTTCCAAGTTTCCCGGGCAGATCGCTAACCCTCTAACAGAGCATACCAGGCCGGCCTCCTGGCCAGCTGCCTGACCTCCGCATTAGCACAATTCCTCCTTGCTGGGCCACAGCACTAGTTTTAAAACATGTAATATAGCATGTACCCTTCAGCTTCACTCACTGCCAAATGCTGTGATGACCTGGACAACATGGCAAGCCAAACCCTGACTTACCTGCCAGAGGTCTGGGCAGGGACTGGCTGCAGAGAGCACATCTGGGAAACAATAAATTCTCCCTCTTCCTGGAGCCATGCTGGAATGAGGCACCGTAGACATGCACAGGTGGTTCAAATGGACACAGAAGCCCTTATCTGCCCCTGCTCCTGGGAATACAGGTGGGTGGGCAGCTGCCTCTCCCACTCTGCAGGGTGGGCTTAGAGTATGGAGTACCACCCACCACAGTCCCCATCAGCTGAAACCAAAGGAAGCACCTGGGGTGTGGGGCTTCAAGGGACAAAGGCTGCATACAGTCATTACCTCTAGTTCCCTTGGCTCCAGACCCAACCCTGAAGAACTCAATTCCAAACCTCCATGTTTAAGAGACAAACAGAGGTGAAGGTTCCTGCCAGCCAGCCTGCCTGAAGCCCCTCAGGTCTTCTGGGGTCCCTAACAGTGTGTGGCACTAACTGTTGGGTGAGCAAATGAAAGAACAAGGAGACAGAAAGGCATTCAGCTGTTAGATGACAACAGTAAAAAACTTCAGACAGACAAGGAAGCAGTTAATTCTGCCCTGAGGAATGTGTTGTAGGGTGGGGAGCACCTCTGGTCTCCAAATGTGATGGATCAGGGCCCAACCCTGGCCCAGAAATGCTGACACCACTGACAAGGGCTCCCCAGTCAGACCCTGACAGAGGCAAGCCAAGAGGGGACACAAACATAGACCTGTTTCCTCAGTGACCCAGCTACCAGGTGTCAGGCCAGACAGCACCCAGAAATGCAGATGTTCCAGGCTGTTCAAGAACTCCAGGAACCACTGCTGCAGTTGTTTTGCCAGTTACAGCATGGAGAGCATCCTCAGAAGCAACCAGGCACCAAAGAAAGGCAGTGTGGCAGAGGGAACCCTTGTCAGTGTGCATTGTGCAGCCACTACTGGCCCTCCCCATCAGGGACAAGCTCTAGTCTCTCCTCCTGTCTGCTCAGCCCTGCACCATAGCCATATCACAAAAGGCCAGCAGCAATGGATCAGTTAAAAACACTATTTGGGCCTGTTAAAAGTCTCCAGTCATTCCTTTGGGATGTCAAAGATTGGGACGACACAGTATGGCTGATGGTCCACTGAGATGCACTGTCCAGATGCCCTCTCTGGGGGCCTGTGGCAGATACCTTCAGCCTTTTCCAGGATACTGTGGTTACCTAGACACCCCACCCCACCCCATTCCAGGCCACACTCCTCTCAGGACAACCCCCATCTGAAGACTGTGGAAGCAGAGCAGGGAAGCTTGACCCTCTCGCCAACCTGGACAGCTCTAAGGGCCACGCTCTCTGCAGAGCAGAGGCTGTCATGGGGCCTTCCTCACAGCAGTCTTCCCTCTACCGCTCCTGCTTCCCTTACCTCCCTTCCTCCATGGGTGTCACCCGAGGATACTCCTTAACTGTCCTGCATGACACATTCCTTGCCTCCCCTTCTGGAACCCAACCTATGGCACTAAGTCCCAAAGACACAGTGACACAATGTTCTATAGCCATCAATTCTTATGAATTACATCCTCCCAGGAGCCCAAGTCATGGCCCAGGACAACAATCGTGACAATCTTACTGAATTCGAACAGCATATTTTTCTTGAAGTCCCAAAAGGGACTTTCACATGGAAAGGATTGTCACCATGATCACCCCTTCAACTGCCATACCAGCCCCCCAACAGCATGGAGCCCCTGTACCACCTGTACCTCTCCTTGATGGGTCCCACAAGGTAAAGAACCTCAGCTGGGCCCTGTCAGCCCTCCTGGAGCTGGGGCACTGTCCAGCTTCATGAACACAGTGGGCTCTCTGAGGCTCCCTGAGGCCCTGGAGCTATGTGTGAGCTCCCAGGTGAGTCCTGGCAGAGTAGGGTGAAGGCGCTGAGCTTCCTAGCACTCTTTTCTGTGGACTTGCATTTTTGCTCACTGGGCCTCTGCCTGCTGAGTCTGCTCCCCCAGAGCCTACCCCACCCCAGGAAGTGGGTCTGTCCACCCTGCTGCAACAAAGCTGCAAGCAGGGCAGGTTTCTTAACCTTTTGAGTCTCAGCTTTTCAGCTGCAAAACAGCACCCAGCTGGAAAGGCTGTGCAAAAGTCAAACAAGAATTGTCCCCAGTCATGAAGGCTCTGCCCAAATGAATGGATTGCCCCTTATAAAGAGGCTGCAGGCAACAAGTCTAAGCTCTTTTCTCCCTTCCCATCCTTCTGACGTTAAGAACACAGCATTTTTCCCCTCCAGAGGACACAGCAACCAGGTACCACCTAGTAAGCAGACACCAGACACCAATCCTGTTGGCACCTTAATCTTGGACCTCCCAGCCTCCAGCATCATGAGAAATACACTTAAACTGTTTATAAATTACCCAGTCTGTGCTTTATTACAGCAACACAAATGCACTAAGATGGTGCCCAACAGAGGGTCTGGCCCTGTGTACCAAAGCTGCTACTGACCATGATGATGACACCATAAAGATAGGACAGTCTACCTGTCAGCCTCTACCACTCCTCCTCAGCTGAGGCTTGGGCATTCCTCGCTGCACTAAAACACCCTCCACTCCAAGTACTGACACCCCCCGTCCCTCTGTCTGACTCCTGGGTTCCTCTCTTCCTCTATGACCAGAACCCTTGAGGCCAGAATGTGAGAAAAGGACTCAAATTTTGTCAGCCTCACCCAAGTGAGGTGCTGCAGCCCATGCCCACCCTCTGACCCTAGCAGTGGGGCCTTCTGCAGCGGTAACACACCCTGAATACAATGAGGTTCTCCTGGTACTTAGTAGGTAAGGACAGGTGTAAAAACGATTCTTACTCTTGTGTGTGTGTATGATACTGGGGATTGAACACAGGGGCATTCTACCTCTGAGCTATGCCGCCAGCCCCCCTTTTTAAATTCTGAAACAGGGTCTTGCTAAGTTTCCATACTCTGGCCTCAAACTGCGATCCTCCCAAGAACTGGGATTACAGGTGTGCACCTCTGCGCCCAGCTTCTTACTCCACTTTTAACCTAGATAACCCAAAGCTAAGTCAAGGTTTAGGGGTTGGGGATATAGCTCAATGGTAGAGCACTTGCCTAGGATACACAAGGCCCTGGGTTTGATCCCCAGCAGCAACAACAAAAAGATGCAGGGGCAAGGGAGGAAAACCCTGTTAATTCTGCACAAACCTGTTGCCTTCTTGTCCCATTCCTTCCCCAGTCCAGCAGTGATCTGTGTCTGGGGAGGCCGAACACAATGCATTCATACACACCAGCTCTCCTGCTGCTAGATGTTTTCAGGACATTCAAACGCCGGTCCTCCCCATGCCCACCTGATACAACGTGCAAACAGGCAATTCTAACACTACTTCATCCTGCTTTGCTGTCTAGCCACTACACATGCAGGAAATAAAAATAATCTGCTATAAACCAGGCGTGGTGGCGCACGCTTGTAATCCCAGTACTTTGGGAGGCGGAGACCGGAGGATCCGGGTTCGCAGCCAGCCTCAGCTCGCGCTCTCGCTCTCGCTCTCTCTCTCTCTCTCTCTCTCTCCCTGTCTCTCTCCCTCTACTTAGTGAGGCCCTCCGCAACTTCGTGAGACCCGGTTTCAAAATAAAGTATAAAAAATAGGGCCGGGGGTGTAGCGCAGAGGTAGAATGCCCCTGGGTTCAATCCCCAGTACCGCAAAAAAAAAAAAATTGCTATAAAATAAAAAGTGCAGTCGGACGTAGTGGCACACGTTTGTAATCCCAGTACTTGGGAGGCTGAGACAGGAAGATCGCAGGTTCAAAGCCAGCCTCGGCAACGCAGTGAGGCTCTCAGCAACCTAGTGAGACCCTGTCTCCAAATAAGAAATAAAATTGGGCTGGGGGTATAACTTGGAGGTAGAATGCCTCTGGGTTCAATCTCCAGTACCAAAAAAATAAATAAATAAATAAAACGTGCTACAAACTGTAAGCTCTTGAAAGGCAGCCACTACTTTTTCATCTTTTGTTGGCCTCATAACTGTAAGAAATTGCCTTTGCCCTAAACGTTGCAAATGTTTACTCAATGAATGCAAAATTACACACAAACACACAGATGAATGCATATTTGCATACACACATGTTCTCACACATTACATAAATCCTTCTCCAAAGATAAAGTCTTCCTTCACTGACACGGATAACAGAAGTATCTATGGCTCTAGGACACTGTTTATTAATTCTGCAAAGAGAACTCGCTTTGCACAGGACTTGCTTTAGGCTTTGCCCAGAATGAAGCAGGGAAGGATCCTGAGAAATGACCCAATTTGACTCCCCCCTTTCCAGACTGGAAGTCGCAGGATGGAGGTGGGAGAGGGAAGACAACGGCAGCATCCAAATGGGTCTTAGGCCTGCCAATTCTCAGCACCTTATTCTTTCTGCGAGCACACTGGCAAGCCGGACAAAGAATATTCCCAGTGCTTAAGACACCACAGTTCCTAATATCCTCTCCTTACCATTAGCAATTCCATATCATCTGCATGGTACAAGTCCTTCCACTGCAAGCAATAGGCAACTTTAAAATCTTTTAAACAAGTATTTCCATTCAGGAACAGGCTGCTTTATCGCCCAAAACAGCCTCCAGGCACGCTTCATTTTGTTATAGTACATAAAAACAGCTAACACGCGTGATGCTTACCTTTAACAAGCAACTTGTCTCTCACAGAAACCCTCCGAGTGGAGTCAGAGGCGGTGGCTGACGTCCGGGACCCTTTGAGACCGTCATCCCGCTTCAGTTTGCTTGCCAGCGTTAGCATTACTGCCACCTTTACCCTGAAAGACAGGCGCGAGAGCAGGGCTCAAGACCGCGTCTCTAGACCATGACTAGACACGGAAGAAATGTGCAGGTGTGTGTTTTTAATTTTTTTTTTCAAAAATATAGAGAAAAATTTACACAGAAGACTGATTCCTTCATAATGAATTTGGGTAAACTCTATGCCATCCTCTGTAAGTCTAGTTTTTAGAGTATGAGTTAAAATGTTTAAAAAGTAAGAGTCATTCATGTAACACTCACTAGACACCCACTGGTGCCAGGTCCTGGGATTTTGTCAAGCACAGTCCAGGGGCCTCCACAGCTTCTCAACCCTTGTGCACCTGATACTGCGTTCCACTGGAGAGTTGGTCCTCCCAACTAAACACAGTTGGTGACCCGACTGCTTGGAGGAAGGGTGACAGAAATGACATTGATTCACTTTTTTTTTAGACAATTTTTAAAGCAGTTTCGAGTTTACAGCAGTATTGGGCAGAAGGCAGAGATTTCCAATATACCCCCATTCCCTATAAACACAGCCTCCAGAGTGCCTCATTTGTTATAACTGATGAACCTGCATTGATTGACACAACATTATGACATAAAGTCCATAATTTACATTAGGATGCCACTAACTCTATAGCTACAATAATCCTCAAGAATTTGCCTTCTGCTTCCATTACTGTCAGAGAGGGACACTGCAACTTTTCCCAAATTTCCTTTCTTGATTTAATATCATTTCCCTTCAATACTACTCTGATTATTTTCAGCAGAAAATGACCTAAAATTTCCAGGTAAATAGCTTAACCTAAGCACAGACCTTTTAATTGGAGGCTAAGACCCTGATAACCAAAATGTAAGAAAATCCCTCTCCTCACTGGTGTTTTAAACCATTTGACCCAGGTCTTTTGCACAGCTGCTCACACCATCTTCTCTGTATCCTCCCAAAGACTGTCACATTTCTTCTATCATTTGTATCATGAAAAGAATACAATGAGCTGGGCATGGTGGTGCACACTTGTAATTCCAGTACTTGGGAGGCTGAGACAGGAGAAGCTCAGGTTCAAGGCCAGACTCAGCTACTTAGTGAGGCCCTCCGCAACTTACTGAGACCCTGTTTCCAAATAAAAAATAAAATAGGTCTGGGGGTGTAGCTCAGAGGTAGAAGGCCCTGGATTCAATCCCCAGTACCACAAAACAACAACAACAATATAATGAATATGATCTGAACGATACATGGCCTTTGCTATACTGAGCACTTGGACATACACACACCCTACTCCCCTTACTGGTCTAAATGCTTCAAAAGTTAGTTTTACTACACCCCCGTGTGCATAAGCTCATAGAACTACAAATCTGGGAAGGACTTCTACTCCCCACTCCCAACCCATATTACCATGTGCACCCTGGGACAATGGGGGGGGGGTTGTCCAAGGCCACTCAGATGCTAGAAGCAGTCACCACAGAAACACTAGTCCTTCTGGGGGATGTATCTCAAGTGTGGGCATGGTGTCAGGGGTATATATGAATGTCAAGATCTATCACACACTTTATTTTATTATTATTTTTTTTTTGCAGCACCGGGGATTGAACCCAGGGGCGTTCTACCTCCGTGCTACACCCCCGGCCCTATTTTTTATACTTTATTTTGAGACGGGGTCTCACGAAGTTGCGGAGGGCCTCACTAAATAGAGAGAGACAGAGACAGAGACAGACAGGGAAAGGGAGAGAGGGAGAGAGGGAGAGAGGGAGAGAGGGAGAGGGAGAGAGAGAGAGAGAGAGAGAGAGAGCTGAGGCTGGCCGCGAACCCAGATCCTCCAGTCTCCGCCTCCCAAAGTACTGGGATTACAAGTGTGCGCCACCACGCCCGGCCTATCACACACTTTAAATATGGGCAATTTAGTGTTCTTCAATTTTACCTCAATAAAGACAAAAATATGGAAAAAAAAAACCCCAGCAGTTTCTTCAGTCCCACTCTACCATGTCTTCTCCTCAGCCCCCAATTGTGCACACATACTTCTTCAGGGCTTCATCCAGGGCATGGGAACTATCCGTCAGCTGGTAAAGACACTTCACACGGGAACAGTCAGGAAATCTGTGAGAGCTTCAGCCCATGAGCTACTGAGACAGCAACATCATCTAGAACCAAACTCTCCTGCCTTGGCCCAACAGGAATGATCTTGTCAGGAATCCCTCGAGCAGATCTGAGCCACAGAGCAGTGTCTGCCTCTCCAGCCACATCCACCACCATGTGCCCAGACTTGTGCACATTGGCCTGCCACACCCTCAGGGTCCCGATGGTGGGCCAAGATACACACCCATTCCTTGGGACTTCACCAGAAGCATCAGGTGCTTCATACAAGGACACCCAGGTAGTCATCCTCTGGATGATCTCAGTAATACAAATAGGGCAAAACATAAAAAATAAAATAGCAGTGTGTAAAGAGATCAGCAGCCAGTGCCCTAGTAAAGTCATAATGAAGAGCCCCATGGAAAAGCAAGCACCAGGGCGCATGGTCTTCCACCCCCAGCTCCCTGAGGACAGGTACTGAAGGAGTTGCTCAGAGGGGCCTGGCAAGAGCCATCACTCACACAGAGAAAGGTTCACCACAGACACACTCTTCTGCACCACTGCAGTCTGAGGGCTGTGCTCAATGCTTTTACACCCCTCAGCCCACAGTGAAGTCTTCTCTCTGGGCAGAAGATGGATGCCCCAGACTCGATTCCACCAAGGAGTCAGATTCCTGGCTTGCTATCTTCAACAAATTTATAATAAAACACATTGGACACTGACTATACAAGGTATAAAAAAAAAACAACACTGGTGTTTTGTCTCCCATAGAAAGTAATACAAAACTTCCTAAGAAATGTAAGATGATGAGCCAGGCGTGGTGGTACACACTTGTAATCCCAGTACTTGGGAGGCTGAGACAGGAGGATCCAGGTTCACAGTCAGCCTCAGCAACTTAGTGAGGCCCTCTGCAACTTAGTGAGACTCTGTTTCAAAATAAAGAATAAATAATAGGGCTGGGGTATAGCTTGGAGGTAGAATGCCCCTGGGTTCAATCCGGGGTACCGCAAAAAAATAAAAAAAAAAAAAAATTTAAGAATATAGTGGCCATCTATTTATTATCTGTACACATTATCACACACTGCTTCAGTTATAAATCAAAGGCCTAATTTGAAAATGTTTGGTGTGTGTGTGTGTGTGTGTTACTGGGGATTCAACCCAGGGACATTCTACCTCTGAGCTACACCCCCAGCCCCATTTTATTTTTATTTTGAAACAGGGTCTCACTAGGTTGATGAGAGTCTCACTACTTGCTGAGGCTGTCCTCGAACCTGTAATCCTCCTGTCTCAGCCTCCTAATACTGGGATTACATGCATGTGCCACCATGCCTGGCTTGGAAATGTTTCTACTGCTGTAAAATTAAATCCATATGAAGATGCTAGGCGTGGTGGTACACACCTGTAATCCCAGTATTTGGGAGGCTGAAACAGGAGGATTGCAGGTTTGAGACCAGCCTCAGCAAATTAGTGAGACCCTCAGCAATCTAGCGAGACCCTATTTCAAAATGAAAAATAAAAGGTGTGGGGGGGATCAGCTGTAGCTTGGAGGTAGAATGTTCCTGGGTTCAATCCCCAGTACCCCCCCCAAACTATACAGAGATTCAAACAAAAATAATCATTTAAACTGTCAAGAGGTTAGCTGACAACCTGCAGTTGCTTTAGAATGCTCAATACCTTGCCTCTTGAAGATCTAACTGGTTTAAAATTAAACTTCCCCTTTCTCAAAAAGTACACTCTGACTAACGCGGCATTTCGGAAACACATCAGCTATTCTGAATGGCATACTCAAGTCTCTAAATTCCACAAGTTGTCATTGACCCAGTTAAGTTCCTCCTCTGGGTGGGACCTGCTTTCAAATCGTCTGAAGAAGAGGATCCTTGTATGTTATTTATTAGTCTCATCATCGGATGATGCTTACTCAGCTCTCCTACACGCTGTGGTGAAATCGGGCCGTGTCACCTGTGCAGGGACACCAGGAGCCAGTAAGCTCCAGGTGAGGGTACCTCCTCATTTACAATTCTTCCTACCATGGAGATGTCCCCATGCAAGCAGGAACGATGTGATTGCAGGTCACCAGGGGAATATTCAACTTCCCCAGCCGAAGGGCACCAGGTGGGACGGAATCCACACCCCACCATTCCACAGAAGGTCAGTGCCCGGGAACCTCCCTCCTGGCACAGTTGGGCTGACAGGCTGGCCGGCCACCTTTGGGGCCCTGCCTCTTTCACTTTCCTGCTACCTGAATGGCAGTCCTCCAGCCCCACATCGCTAAGCCTGGTGGTGATTTCTGTCGGAATCTCTCTCCCACGTCTGTGCTCTCCTGCCTTCAACCCTCTCCCCAGCCAGGAATCCAGGGCACCCGGCGCGCCAGCCTCCTCGGGGTTCCTGCACAGAACCCTGCTCTTCTGGAAGCTTCTGTTCAACCCACGGCCAGGTCTGGAATGCCCTCCTTCCCTTCACCACCTAACCTACCCCCTTCCTTAAAGAGAAGACTCCTACCTAGAGTCCAATGTCTCCTTCCTCCGCCTACCGCAAGCAGCCGGGCCTCACTCCGGCTGGAGGGAACAGAGGGGAAACTGAGCCCGCACCGAGGCCACAGCCCAGGCCACACCGGCGGGGCAGGCGTGGACCCGAGCCCGAGTCGTCCGACGCCCTTCCTCCCTCCCTCTTTCCCGCCGCGGCCTCTCCGCCCGGGCCTAGCGCGCCCCGCAGCCCGCGGGCGCCGGCTCCTCGGAGCGGTGACCTTGCCGGGCTCGGGCCGCGTCCGCCGCTCGCACTCGGGGCCCGGCGCGGGCGTCCCGCCGCCACGACGCTGCCGGCCCGCGGGCCCCGGCCCGGCCCCGCCCGGCGTGAGAGCCCACGGGCCTGAGGCAGCCCGGCCCGGCCCGGCCCCGGCGGCCCCGTCCGTCCCCGCCCGCCCGGCCCCCGCCGCAGACCTCACCTGGGCACCCGCAGACAGGGGAGGCGGGCCGGCGCCCAACACCGTGCCCCGCCGGGCGGCGGCGGCGAGACGCGGCCCCTCGCAGCCGCACCGGCTCCCGGCGGCGGGACCGGAAGTGGCGGGGCGGGGACTCGGACGCGCTCGCCCGCGGCAGCCGCGACCGCAGCCGGCGCTTTAAAAAAAAAATTCAAAGCCGGCAAGAACTTTATTTGCAACCTGACGCGCGAACAGAGGCGTGCGCAGGCCGGGGCGGGCCGGGGCTGGGCCGCCGCTCTGACCTCGCTCATTGGCTCAGGACGCCGCCGGGGGGCGGACACGGATTCAATGCCCCTCGCTGATTGGCCAAGGGCCTCAGGGGCGGGGCCTCGGAGTGGGTCCCTGAGCCTGCGCACCATACGTAAGGCTCTGTGCGGTGTTCCCATTTCCATTCATTGCTCAGTGCGCCTAGCTTGCCAGGGAGGAGCAGCTGGCCGGAACTGACCGCCTCCGTGAGCGGAGTGCCGGCTGTGTGTCCAGCGCCGTGCGAATGCAGAGGATCGGGCCGGCCCCAGCGGCCTGCAGTGCCGGGGATGGGGTGACGGGGTGGCCAGACGTGCCAACAGCCACCCGGGAGCCTGCGGA
>PVJS01035393.1:0-15784 GCA_004027185.1 Glis glis | reverse complement strand
TTTTTTTTAAATCCTTATTTCTGAGTTAAGACACCTCATGCATGCTGTAATCTCAACTACTCAGGAGGCTGAGGCCAGAGGATCTCAAATTTGAGGCCAGCCTAGGAAACTTAATGAGGCCCTGTCTCAAAATAAATAAAAAAGGTGGGAGTGGGGGAAGTGGAGCTCAGTGATGGACCACTTGACTGGCATGTGCAAAGCCCTGGGTTAAATCTCTAGTACATAAAAAAAAAATATGTTGTAATATCTTTTTATGACACATTTTATCCTGACTTTATTCTGACTCATTAATATTATATAAATAATTCATACCAGTTCTCTATAGAACAATAATATCAAACTAATAGAATAATAATTCAGTACAATATTTTAATTTATAAAAAATATTAACCATATTGTTTAATACTAGAGTTATAATGGGATTGTTTTATCTTGTGTTTTGTTTCCAACAGGAAATGAATTAGATATATGTTGTATTACTGTTCCTCTTGAATTAAAAAATTCATTGATTAAAATATTTTAAAGAAGCAGTTTTTATTTCAAAAAACTTTATTAGCTAATTAAAATTGTGGCTTAGTAACCAATTAAAAATTAACATGACTTAGAATAAGTCATTCCCTGACAAAATTTGGTAAATTCATGGGCTAAAGTTTTAATGTAAAAATTTAAATATTGTATTTAAATACCTTATTGGTTTTGATAATTATGAGTGAAATGATGTTCTGCTATAGTGAGAGCAATAAATATAACAATTATTGACATTTTAACATTCTGTGAATCTGCTTACATTTACTAGAGAAAAAAATCACTAAAGCAATTAAAATGTAGAAGACTATAGATGAATGCAGATTAATGTAAAATTAATGAAGTATTTGTAGGGCATTTAATGCCTACATCCTCATGAACATATGGTTTGTTTTAGGACTAGTAAATTTATTGCCAAGGTTTATTTTGAAATGTTCAGCCCTAACTGTGGTAACAAGGATGATTTATGTTCATATTTATTTATAACTAATCAAATAGAAATATAAGAATCAGTTTCACCAGACTTTAGATAAATATAAAAAAGTAATTTGTCTGACTAGATTATTTCTGATCTAACTGTAACATTACTATTAGAAACCTATTTAGATGAAATGATTAGATGCACACCATTATTTCTGTAGCTATTTTCCATCTTTCAAAAATAAGTTTTCCTCCACCCCCTTGAGCTCTTCAGTCTATCAGTCAATCATCCTCCAATTATGTTACTACTGACTGCTTGTGAGAAAAAGGGTTAAAAATATGGGTAAAGAAAGGTTATCTCCACTGGGTGTGGTGTGGTGGTGCACACCTTGGTGGTATCCCAGTACTTGGAAGGCTGAGACAGGGGGATCACAGGTTTGAGGACAGCCTCAGCAAGTAGTGAGACTCTCATCAACCTAATGAATCCTGTTTCAAAATAAAAAATAAAATAGGGCTGGGGGTATAGCTTAGAGGTAGAATGCCCCTGGGTTCAATCCCCAGTATCACCAAAAAAAGGGTTATCTCCATAGATGCCTATGTAGAGAACACACATAATTGAGTAACAGAGGCAATATAATTAAACGTCAGATACTCTGATTTAAATTATAGCTTTGCCATTTACCATGTGTGTGACCCTAAAATGTCATTTAATGATACTAGATATGTTTCATCATCATTAAAATAGGGTTCATATGATATAATATAAATAAAGACTATACAGGAATGAAATTTCAGAATAACAAGTATAACCTGGTATTACGCCAAGTTTGCTTTCTGAGTACTTATGAAATTAATCTCAATAAAGAAACATATTCCACCCAACTACAGCTGAATTCACATTCTTTTCAGCTGCTCATGGAACCTTCTCCAAAATCGACCATATCCTGGGCTACAAAGCAAGTAATAGCAAATTCTAAAAATGTGACATAACCCCCCTGAATATTTTCAGACCATAATGGAATGAAACTAGAAATCAACTGTAAGACCCAGAGAAACTTCATAAACACATGGAGACTGAACACCACACTGCTGAATGAGGAATGGGTCATGGAAGAAATAAGGGAAGAAATTAAGAAATTCCTAGAAACAAAAGAAAATAGAGACACAACATATCAAAATCTCTGGGACACTTTGAAAGCAGTATTAAGAGGAAAATTCATAGCACTGAGTGCTCACATAGGAAGAACAGAAAATCACCAAATAAATAACCTAATAACACACTTCAAAGACCTGGAAAAACAGGAACAGTCTAACCCCAAAGCCAGTAGAAGACTGGAAATTATTAAAATCAGAGCAGAAATCAATGAAGTAGAGAATAATAAAAGATACAAAAATCAATAAAACCAAAAGCTGGTTTCTCGAAAAAATAAACAACATAGATAAACCACTAGCCAACTTAGCAAAAAGAAAGTGAGAATAAACCCAAATACTAAAATAAGAGATGAAAAAGGTGATATTACCACAGACAGTGTGGAAATCCAGAGGATTATCAGAAATTACTTTGAAAAACTATACTCCAACAAAATGGAAAACCTAGAAGAAACTGACAAATTTCTAGACACATACAGAAAATTTAAACTGACCAATAGCAATCAAAGAGAATGAAGCAGCAATAAAGCGCCTACCATCAAAGAAAAGTCCAGGTCCAGTTGGTTTCCCAACCAAATTTTATAAAACCTTTATAGAAAATCTAATTTAATATATAGTAGACCTAATATGCAGAAGCTAGGGAGAAAATGGGACATAGGAGCAACTCTAGAAGAAGGAGGAGAAACCTTAGATGAGTGTAGGCAACCTAACTGAGGGAAATGGGAGGAGGGAAGAGGGAACACCTCAATGGTCATGATGGTACATACACAAACTTATCAAAGCCAATCACTGTGCTGAGCAGGGGAAGGAGGGGAGGGAAGGGGAGGGAATAGGGCAGGAACTGGGGGAGGGCTCAATGAGTGCTATGTGTATTATGCCTCATTCACCCTGAATTCATCAAGATGTATGATTACAATGCAACAATAAAAAATATGAATGGAAATAGAATGTATTAAATAAGTTAAAACCCAATCGTATATGCTACTTCATTTGCAGGTATTTCTATACTGTAAGAATCCTCTATTGTGTTTGCAGATGATTTATTTAAACTTAATGGTCTAATTGCAGCTTGAACAATATGGGAAAAAAGGAAAAGTCAGGACTTGGCAACTATGTCATAGAAGTGTTTCTTCCAGCTGAAAGTTGCTGGGAATCTGAGATTTTACTGTTCTCTCCTACTTAAAAACTTCTCAGAATGGTAAGAACCGGCACTAGCTCAATTCCCTGAACACCGTGGGATTTCAACACACACACTGATTGAATTTCTTATGGTGTATTATCTAGGGACATCTAGATATCCCTACTCCACCAACAGACTCCTTGGACAGCTTCCTACCTGGGGTTCTCTGCCTATAACTTTACACCACTCACCACTTGTCAATCAAGACATAGCCAGAATAACTGTCTCAAAGGAGGTTAACAGCTACTCAATAAACATCTCCTATTGATGAAGTCATAATCCTGTCCACGTTTTATATAAAAGCATATTTAGGTAGAAAGAATACATTTTTACACATTCTTGCTAGATGTTTTGTAATTGAAATGGGGTCGAGATGCTCTACTATATTCCTATGCTATTTTAATTTTTTTCTGACTGGTCTAGAGTTACCAACTGATTTTTATTTCCCTAAACATAATGGAGCTTAATTGTTATCACTAATTATCATGTTCTACTATAGTCTCCTCAATACATAAAATTACCTTGAAATCTATTATTTCATTTAGTTCTTTTTTGTGCTTTTATTGGTGCATTGGAGTCTTACATCACAGTGAATATCAGTGTGATGTTAACATACATGCACACAGCTCTTAGTGTCCCCCCCACCTCTCCCGACCCATATGAAGAACCAAGAATGATGTTGGTTTATTCTCACATGTACATATTGTTCATGATATTAATTCCACTGATTTGCTTCTTTCTTGCCCTTCCCCTTCCCTTGTACCACTTCCCTTGCCCCACTGAGGGTTCTTCATTATCAACCGGAGTCCCTTGTGTGTCCCCACTAGTCCCTAGGTTGCACATATTAATGAAAACATATGTCCCTTCTTTTTTTGTGATTGACTAGTCTCACTTAACGTAATGCTCTCCAGATCCTTCCACTTTCTTGCAAATGATGTTATTTTGTGGCAAGGATGTGGGGAAATTGGGACTATTCTACACTGTTGGTGGGATTGCAAACTAGTTCAACCACTGTGGAGATCAGTGTGGAGATTCCTCAGAAAACTGGGAATGGACCCACCATATGATCCAGCTATACCACTACTGGGTATCATACCAAAAGGACTGAAACCAGAAAACTACAGTAATATATGCATACCCATGTTCATAGCAGCACAATTCACAGTGGCCAAATTATGGAACCAACCTAGGTGTCCATCAACAGATGAATGGATTACAAAATTGTGAGAAATACACACAATGGAATTCTAGTTTTTAAAAAATTATTAGAAATGTGGACACTCAGGTCAGGAGTACTTAAGTAATTCACCAGTGTCATACAGGCTCTTGTTATCTATTCCTGATTCTTTTTGTTTTGTTTTGTTTTGTTTTGTTTTGTTTTGTTTTGAGACTGGGATTTAACCCCGGGGTGTTCTCCCTCTGGGTTTACACCCCCAACCGCCTTTTTAAAAATTTTGTTGATTTTGAAACAGAGTCTCATGAAGTTGCTGGGGCTAGTCTTGAACCTTCAATCCTCCTGTCACAGCCTACCAAGTACTGGGATTACAGGCATGCACCACGACACCTGGGCCAGTAGCCCAACATTTTTAAAAAGTGTGAAATTTCAAAGAAATAACATCCTCCTTACTAGCTCATGTAACTGACACATTTATTTCTTGGTACAGTAGTGAAACATTTGTCAGAAATGGCTTTACATTAACTTCTAGTTGCTAAAGAATGCTCCAAAAACTTTCTAATCTATCACTGTCAATCTTTTCACCATTGCAACATGAGTACATGAGTAGACGTTTTGCCCCAAACAAAAGATTGAACTCTTCAGGGGTTATGTTTATTAACAATATACAAAAGCCTTATTTGGTTGCCATATGCAATTAGAGCTATTTAATGGCCCACCTGCTCTATGAGTACCATACAAAAAGAGCTTCCTCCTTCTCTCACTAAAAGTACAGCCATTCAGTAGAGGAAGACTTCTCGCTATTACAGTATATAAAGTAAGGCTCTACAATTAATTTCTTTAATCTCTATCATTTCCAGTGCAGATCATTATCTCCCAAGGATGACTCCATTGTCTTCTTTGATGATAATATGATTTGAGTCAGTCTTTTAAAATATAATTACTAATGACTATGGCTTACTTATTGCATTAATGTGTCCAGTATTGCACCAAAGAAAGCTATGCAAGTTCTTTGTGTTTCAACTGACATCCTTATTTGAAATAAATTTCTCAGTAACCATCAAAGATATGTTCACAGAAGACAAACAAATATGTCTGGGAAAACATTTTAACTGAAGCTGCTTATTGTCAATAATTCTTCATACAATGTAATTACCTGCTTCTAAAAAATTTCTTTAAAAAGATCTTCTTTGCCGGGCATGGTGGCTCACGCTTGTAATCCCAGTACTTTGGGAGGCGGAGACCGGAGGATCCGGGTTCGCTGCCAGCCTCAGCTCGCGCTCTCTCTCTCTCTCTCTCTCTCTCTCTCTCTCTCCCTGGTGAGGCCCTCCGCAACTTTGTGAGACCCAGTTTCAAAATAAAGTATAAAAAAAATAGGGCCGGGGGCATAGCACGGAGGTAGAACGCCCCTGGGTTCAATCCCCGGTACTGCAAAAAAAAAAAAAGATCTTCTTTTTGTGTTTATCAAAAAGATCTTTTTGTGTTTATCAAAGAAATTCCAGTTTTAGAAAATATTATAACATATTATAATAACATAACAATTATGCTATAGATCTATATTTAGATATCTGTAATTATTATATAGATCTATTATTATAACATAAATTTTAATAATATAATATTTTGGAAAATATATATTCTCATAGCTTAGAAAATAATGGTATAATGATATTTTGGTATATATATTTCATTAGCAATATTTTATGTGTATATATGGGACCATATATATAATATCTGATTTTAATAAAATGAGATAGATGAATCTAGGGAATACATTCATAAACATAGGGTCTTACTGAGTGCTGCATTGTCTGCTTATGGTAAGAACTCTCTGTAGCTGTCACTGCACATATGTATCATCAATATGTTTATTACTATTTTCAGTTACTAATTTTTCCAAGCTCTATTTCCACAGTTTGCCTATCAAAGCTAATTATGGATTATGTTATACTGTTTCACAGAGTCTTACTGTGCTGCAGTCTCTATGAAATAAGACTCTTCCCAAACTGGAAACTATAGACAATATAATCAAAATATATGGCAATAGTTTTAATTTATAATTAACACAGTAATTATGATAAATTTGCCTAAATTAAACAGCTATTTTGCCTATTAGAAACTTTTAAAAGTCCCCTCTGTCTTTATTACTAAAAGTGCATCTGGCCAAAACCCCAGTTCAACGGTCCATAAGGAATTGAATCCATTCAACAATCACATAAATTTTCATAGAAGCAGATTCATCCCTAGAGAAGTGTTGAGATGGTTGGAGCCCTGGCCTATACCTTGATATACTTTGTAAAAAAACCCAAACTAAAGGGCCCAGCGAGGGCACACCCAGACTCTCAACCTACAGGAAGTGAGATAATAAATGTCATTACTTTAGCCTTCTAGGTTTGAGGCTCATTTGTTATAAAGCAATAAGTAATATAAATTCCAAGCATTAAATGCTATATGGAGTTTATTTTAACTATAATTGTTGTATTTAAGATCATTATGATATTTAGTTTTGGACAGGAATATGGCAAAATAGGAAGCCCCCGACCCTTCTTCCCCCCAAAGACACCAATTCAACAACAATATACGGATCAATTCCTTTTTTAGAAATCTAAAAGCAAGTTAAGAGGCTCCTGAACTCCAGGCAAGTGCAAAACCAGACACATCAAAGCAAGAAGGAAATCCTATAATAGTCACTTGCCAGTCCCCTTCACAGTATTGTGCCACTGGGTGAAAATTCCCAAGTGGAAAAGAGACAGCATATTTGCAAATACTTTGAGATCTGGGACTAGTTTCTGTCTTGCCTGTCTCAAGGCATTGGTGGGACATAGTCTAGATGCTTGGGGATCACTAAAAACAAAACAAAACAAAAGCTAGGTGAAGATACTAGTAGAATAGTGGAAAGGGATTTGAGGAGGAAGGTGGGGAGGTGAAAGGGTAAACTTAATGAAGGAAACAGTTCAAATAATGTTATGTTCATAGAAGCAGTTATCAATACCAATTTCAGTATTATGTGCAGGATGGGGGAGGGAATGGGGAGGGAAACACACCAAGTGCTGTGTGCATGTATCACACACTGAACCTGAACACACTATCACTCTGAACCTCATTATGATGTATAATTACAATATATACATACAAATAAATGAAGAGCTGAGTGATTTGTTGCTCTTTTGGAGGATCCACAATGCTGGAGACAGAGGCAGATACAGCAGGGTTAGCTTCTCCCCAGGAAACAGAGATCAGAGTGTGTATACACTGTTTTAATTTTGTTTTGTTTTGTTTCGGTTTTGGTGTTGTTGGTTTTGGTACTGGGGATTAAACCCAGGGAATGTTCTACCTCTGAGCTACTTTTCACAAGAGAAGAACCAGAAAAAAGATCAATATATAGAGAGATGACTCGAATAACACTATTGAGTAAACGAAGCTCACAGACATATACAGACTATCCCAACATGGAAATAACAGAAGAAAATTCAACTTAAGTTTAAAACCTCATCAGTTAGTTGTAATTTTAGAAAAAGGAACTTACTGGAGGTACATTAGAGTATATCTCAACTCATGGAATTGGCTGGAGGCTTGAAAGCCAGCTGAGTAACAGGTGGCAGAAGTAGCTCTGGAAGAGAGGAGAAAGCCCACAGCAATCCCAGAGCAGGGGCCATGGGCTCAGAAAGCACTGCCTCTACCAGAACTGCACTTCTCTCTCATGTCACCAGCTGCAGAGTCGAAGTCCTGTGACAGCACAGAGGACTGACTGGGATTATCTCAAATGCCCTTGTACGTAGTAAAGAGAGATGATAAGTCTGATTGATTTCTAGTAGGTGGTCATCAGGAATTATACTCCTATGAAGATACTAACAGTGCCGGGCGTGGTGGCGCACGCTTGTAATCCCAGGACTTTGGGAGGCGGAGACCGGAGGATCCGGGTTCGCGGCCAGCCTCAGCTCTCTCTCTCTCTCCCTGTCTCTCTCTCTTTCTCTCTCTCTCTCTCTCTACCTAGTGAGGCCCTCTCCGCAACTTCGTGAGACCCGGTTTCAAAATAAAGCATAAAAAAATAGGGCCGGGGGTGTAGCGCGGAGGTAGAACGCCCCTGGGTTCAATCCCCGGTACCGCAAAAAAAAAAAAAAGATACTAACAAAGAGGAAATTAAAAGTTAGGCAAGGAAAAAACTCCATGCATAAGTAGCCACTGAAAATGATTGTTTTATTTCTGTATGCATACAAGTTATTCCCTGTTTTTCATTTCTTGTAAGCAGGAGTTACCATGTGTCGAATATAGATTTTTCACTAGCTGCATGTTTTGTTTAGAACAAAAAGAGAAGGATAATATATGTCTGATATTTTCGTTGAGGATTTCTTGTCCCTATGTCAGAAAGGTTCATTTATTTTTACTTCTCAAATTTCAAAGGTATTTTAGATAATTTACATAGAATATGGTTGAAGTTTTGGCAGCTGTTGCTCAGAGTAATAAATCATCCTAAGAATCTCCTACATGTAATTATAACATCAAAGTGTGCAAATGCCATCAGTCAGGCAGCTTGATCGTTCTAGGAACACATGTGGTGACCCAGGTGTGGAGATGGAAGTCCATCTGGCCAATTATCTCAGCCATTGCCAGAGGTGGTTTATTTATCCCTCTATCTATATTTGAACAGGAAAATATATGGGGCCAGACCCAAGAAAGTATGATAGTTTTACAGTTCTTCCAAAGTAAGGAGGAAGAAAATACAGTGTTGTTTCCTTCTGTAGACATTTTCTAAAGCATTACTTTCATAACTAACACAATTATATGAAACAAAAAGAAAACAAAATTTAAATGGTTCTTATTCATAATCTGTTTTTCAAAGCAAATATTGTATTCATGATAGTTATTTGTTAATATACAATAGAAATATAAAATTTGAGCTCAAACCAATCATTCAAAATTTATGTCCATACATTCAGAACATATGATAATTTACCTAACTAAATTTAAATATTTCAAAACCTGTTTTATGAGTTAATTCACCATTAAGAGTACACACATTCGAGTATGATAACAATGCCCATGAACATTGAGAGTTTACTTGATTTTGTTTACCATTTCATATAGAATAGTAAGCTTCTTGGGGCTAAACCATAAAGAAAAGTATATTTTAAATAATTATGTATTATAGAAAATTTCTCTATACACATAAGTACATACACATACAGAGAAGTATATTTATGCTATATATATGCATATATATTATATATACATAAGAAAATAAATTGACAATGAGAAGTATAAAGCATATACATTTTTTAATACACAGGGATACATTTTTCACTGTATTTCCAAAATTGAATGTTTTCTTCAAATTACCTATTTGGTAGGGATTATCTTTATAGAAAGAAAATGAAAAATAAACAGTATATTCTAACTTTTAGAGAGACGATAGCAGAATATCATCTATCCAGTATCAAAAAAACCTGTGAGACCTATCAGATATAAAAAAATTGTGATTCAAAAATCTGTCATTATATATTATAGCACATAAATATTTATAATGTGTATGACCAAAATAGCATTGCTTTTACTTTACTGCAATATGTTTATGAATCTCCAAGTTCAATTAGGACACACATTTAGTAAAAGTGAAAATATAGTCCCTTACTTAGTTTCACTTTCACCAAGATTTCCAAATAATGTATATGCAATATAACATCATAAAAAGCAATGAGCATTAATAATTTCAGATCTATTCATGTTCAAAGACTACAGAATCAATGTCTATATTACTATTGTTTAAATCTAACCTTTTAATAGTCAAAGCACAGTCACATAGGAATTGGTAATTATCTTCCAAATATATCTAAAGTATCATAAACACAGCCCTGATATTCTGAAACTAGGTTAATATATTTGTTATGTAGAATATTAAAACCTGCCCACCACATTTATGTATATGGACAACCCATTAATATCCTACAGATATATTGCTGCCTACTTGCTTGTATAATTAAACATCAGTTCTTTTTACTTAAACCACCACAAATCAAAACCATTTGCAAACTAAATGTACATACAGCAGATTCCAGGAAATGAAATAAGGTATTTAATAAGGCTGATTATCTCTACCATTCCTTAGTTATTCATTGGCCAATTTCCAAGAAACATTACCAAATATTCCTTACAGTGATAATAAAATTGTATTTTAAAAATTCTTCAATCTAATATTGTTTCTGAAGAGTAGCCCATTTATAACAATGATTTTTCAGCCACATTTATTTTATATATTCATAGAAATAGCATCTATAGTGGTCAAAAACAATGTCTACTTAATGACAATGCTACTACTGCTACTACTAATGATGGTGAAAATCCTTATTGATTTCAATGTAAATGTCTTCTTTTATACTATATGTTACTTGAATCTTAAATTTGACTTGGTATTATTTTAATTATTAATGATGCCTGTCTCTAAAATTCTACACAGCCGTATAATTCTTCTTGTGGGAAATGAGCCATTTCACTAAGAGAAGGCAGCCAATATATTTTGAGTGTCTATAGTTTGCCAAACAACTTCCTATATGTGGTATTATTCAATCTTACCATTCCTCACAGGAAGATGGAGAAAGAGACTAAGGGGTTAAATATCTTTTCTAGTTTTACAGAGTAAATAAATGACAGAGGTGGACTTAAACTTTTAATCCCTACAATACAGTCATCTCAGTATAATCAAAACCTTTTATAGTTCCAACTTCCTAACATTCCAAACATTTCATTTCTGCCACATTCTGTGGATTTTAGCAACATTTTACATAAGACATTTTAATTCCTTTTTAATTTGGACTATTCCCTACATTTCAATTTCTAAATGCAAAATAATGAAACAAAAAATAAAAACAGCTGATCAGAAAAACCATAAATGCATACACACTCTGTTTATTCCTTAGAAGACATTTTTTAGGATAAATTGTCACATGTGGGGGCTGAGAGGAGACATTTTGCTAATGTGAGTGATCATGGTGGGATTGCGCTATACAAGAATTACAAAATAAAATATTCATGTGCTAACCAAATAAAATTAGATGGCCAGTTGTTTTTCAAATGTTTAAAACTCTACTATGATCCATCTAAAAAGGGAAAATTGTTTCTTGCATGGAATTATTTCTTGTAATTCTAACTCACATACTAAAATGAGAATTTCTGCTTAATGTTTTAATCGGTTGTCACAGAAGAGGGTCTGTGAGGTTACAGATGTTAATTCCTAAATACCTTTAGATAAAATCCTCAGGGAATTAATGAACTCACTAAAGTTTCCTAGTTCATTGGGTTAAACTTCGGCTATCATAGTAAAACTTTTTACTCATAAGAAAAATTCAGTCCATTTTATTATCTTAAAATTTTCTAACCATATTTTGACTTAATAGTTCATCTTAATACTTTTATTAGTACATTCCAATTATACATCATAGTGAGATTTAATGTGATACAAATATACATGCACACAGCTCTTAATGTTATTTCCTTCCACATCCCTCCCTGTCCCCCTTCCTCCTTCTCAGTACATGTTAGTGAAATTGATAGTAATACCTTCATATATTGCCATAGTATTATTTGAACTGAATCCTTCCTCAATCCTCCTTTTTCCTCTCCTCATCTCTCTACCCCAATCCCCTTCCAACATTCTATGGGTCTCTCTCCAAATTATTTAAAGTCCCTCATGTTTCCTATTTTCTCTATAGTTTCCACATATGAAGAAAACACACACCCTTCACTTTCTAAGACTGGCTGATATCACTTAATGTAATATTGTCTAGTTCTATCCATTTTCCTGCAAATGACATAATTTTGTACTTCTTTATGCTGAGTAGATTTCCATTGTGTGCTTATACCACATTTTCTTTATCTACTCATCTGCTGACAGACACCTGGGTTGGTTACATAATTTGGCTTCTATCAATTGCACTGCTGTAAACGCAGCTACACATGTATTGCTATAGTATTCTAACTTTAATTCTTTTGGGAAAATGCTGAAGAGTGGTATAGCTGGGTGGTTCCATTCTAGTGGTTCCATTACTAGTCTTTTGAGGACGCTCCATACAATCTCCGTAGTGGTTGTACTAATTTACATTCCCACCAACAGTGTATAAGGGTTCCTTTTCTTCCACATCCTCACCAGCATGTTATTGTGTTCTTGATGATCGCCATTCTACTTGGATTTAGATGGAATCTCAGTGTAGTTTTGATTTGCATTTCCCTGATTTCTAATGATGTTGAACATTTTTTTCATATATTTGTTGGCCATTTGTATTTCTTCTTTTGAGAAGTGTCTATTCAGTTCACTTGCTCACTTTTTAATTGGGTTGTTTTTCTAGTATTGAGTTTTTTAAGTATTTTGTATATTGTGGTTGTTAGTTCTCTATCAGAGGAGTTCCTGGCAAAGATGTTCTCCTTTCTGTAGGCTCTTTCTTTAGACTTTTGGTTGTTTCCTTTGCTATGCAGAAGCTTTTTAATTTGATACCATCCCATCCATTAATTTTAAGTTTTATTTCCTGGGTTTGGGAGGTCTTAGTGAGAAAGTCTCTATCAATGCCTATATGTTAGAGAGTTGCTCCTATGTTTTCTTTTAATAATTACAAAGTTTCTGATCTGATTTCTAGATTGTCACAAATCAACTAGCTATTAGTATGAGGATTTGTCTCTGTACCTTCTATTCTATCCCACTGGCCATGTATCTGTTTTAGAGCTAATATGATGCTGGGTTTGCTACTATAGCTCTATAATATAACTTGAGATCAGGTATTATGATGCCTCCTGCATGGTTCTTACTGTTCAAAATTGCTTTAGTTATTCTGGGTCTTGAATTATAGGACTGCTTTTTCTATCTCTGTGAAGAATTTCATTAGAATTTTGATAGAGATTGCATTGAACCTGATTACTACTTTTGGTAGTATGGCCATTCTGATGATATTTATTCTACCTATCCAAGAACATGGGAGGTATTTCCATCTTCTAAGATCTTCTTCAACTTCTTTCTTCAGTGTTTCTATAATCTTCATTGTAGAAGTCTTTTACTTGGATAAGATTTATTCCTGAGTATTTTTGAGGCCATCATGAATGGAATTGTTTTCTGTGTTTCTTTTTCAGTAGATTCATGGTTGGTACATAGAAAAGCTATTGATTTTTAAAAGTTAATTTTTGATTCTATCTACTTTGTTGAATTTGTTTGTCAGCTCTATGAGTCTTCTTATTAATTTTTTTGAATCTTCTAAGTATAGGATCATGTCATCTGCAAATAGAGATATTTTCACTTCTTTTCTTTTAATACTTAATTTTATTTTTAACAATTTATGCCAAAAGTATTTAAAAGAGGATAGAAAGATAAAGAGACAGGAAGGATAAATTTGAACTTATGTTATATAAATCTATTTTGATAAAAACAGATTATAAACAGTGTCTTCTGTCAAAAATTCCCTTCATTTAATTTTATATAGGAGATATTCTCTAAAACAATATCCTTCAATGGTCTACTTCCAACAGTGATGGGAGTATTTGAATCACAAGATAAGAAACTTTGCCAACAGTGAAGTTAGGAGGTTAAATTGACAAATATACTATACAGTATACAGTCATTTCCCAGTATATGCAAGAGGACTGGTTCTAGGAACCCCACTCATCCCCCACAAGATACCAAAACCCCTCAAGTCCTATATAAAATGGTATGGCATTTGCATATAAACTACCCACATCCTCCCATATACATTAACAGCCACCATAATTTTCCTTTATTCTTTCAATATATTTCTTTCATCCTGAGTTACTTTCTTACATTACTATTCTTTTAGCAGTCTTTCTGCTCAGTCTTCCTTATAGTGCATTTTTATATTGTCTTCTTATCCAGATAAAATTATCATGAAATTAAAATGTATATATCTGCATGTGAATGTGCTTTATAAAATATTTGAACTAAAACAATCTTCATGTTTATGTAAGTCAAATTCATACTGTATACTTTGATACTATTAACTAATCATATTTGTAGAGAAGAGGAGACATCAGAAATACAGAGAAAGAAAGAATTGTCAATGTTATTGTCTCCTCTAATACAAACATCCATACCTGCAGTTCACACTTCAGACTCTAGGGCCAGGCATCCTACTCCATTTCTGATTTCTCAATGATGTCAATGCCTTCGAACCTAATTCCTCAACAACAAAAGAGTAACAGTAATAATGTCATAGCATTTGGAAAAGATTATATGGGAATATATATATTCTACATCTACATCCATATATATATTCTACATCTACATCCATATATATATACATATGTGTGTGTGTATATATATATATATATATATATATATATATATGTGGTGTGTGTTCTCTAATTGCTGTTACTATTATTACTTTATTAGAAAAATAATGACTAATGTGTCAACTTTACATCTCCACAGATAGAAGTAAAGCCCTTAAACTTTTCACTGCCACAATTATTCTTTCTCTGCCACAATTTACTGTGTCCTTATTCCATGGTACTAGAATATGAACATACTTTCCTTTTTTAAATTTAAAATCTCCAAAACATATTTAATATATTTTGAAAAGCTGGTTGGTTCATAATGTGAACAGATGGACAGTTCTCTGCTTTTCTACCCTTTTCTTAATTTACTTTCTCCTATAGGATATCGATGCTAATAATCATAAATATTGCAATGCTCTGATTATAATTCTTCTTTCCCCCAAGTCTCTAGGAATCATGGTTTAGCAGAAATATATAACCTAAATATTTCTAATCGTCTTTTAGAAAACTGACAGTATTTTTTTACAGTAACCTGAAAATACATTGAGAAGAAAATTAAATAAATGAAAAAGAATCCTTTCTAAAAGATATGCAAATAATTATTATTTTTACAATAACATTTTGTATAAAAGAGACATTCAGAGTATTTAACATAAAATTATGAACTTATAAAATTCTGAGACAATGTAACATAGAAGTTAATGTCAACACTCTTCATGTTTCATTTCTTGAAATAAAAAAGAAAAAAAAAGGCAGTTTATTCCAGAGTAAATAGCTTGTACTGCCATCTCAAGGAAGTGAAGAGCAAACACTTCAACACATAGGCACAGGTAAAGACTTCCTCAACAAGACCCCAAAGGCACAGGAAACTAAAATGAGGATTAATACATGGGATTGCATTAAACTAAAGAGCTTTTGTGCAGCAAAGGAAACAATCAAGAACCTCAACAGAGAGCCGACAGAATGGGAGAAGATTTTTGCCAGCTACTCCTCTGATAGAGGACACATATCTATAATATACAGAGAACTTAAAAATATCACCACTAAAAAAACAAATAACCCAATCAAAAAAT
>PVJS01035392.1:0-21043 GCA_004027185.1 Glis glis | reverse complement strand
ACAGACAGTTTTGAGCAAGTTTTCTACAGAAAAGTGTCAGAGATTGCCAACTCCTCTCATCTCAGAACTAGTTTTTTAGTAAGCCCACAGGATAAAGTGATGATTTTCTAACATGGGTTTTATGTGTACATGTTCAGGAGGTTATTTATTGCATGTAGGCTGTGTGTGTGTGTGTGTGTGTGTGTGTGTGTGTGTGTGTACCCGGCAGGTAAGGGGGTCTCTCCTCAAGTACTAGGTCTGCTACTCAGTCACAAGATGTGGTGACCTTAATTCACCTTGTTGGGTCTCGGAGTCCTCGCTCAAACGCAATAGGAAGGTTTAAATCAGTGTGCTATAGCTAGAGTGTTTGGATGTGTCCCCTTCCAAACCCAGGCTGCAATTTAATTGCTATTACAAGATTATTAAGAAGTGGGGCATTAAAAACTCATTTGGACTCAGCCCAGGAGGGCTCTGCCCTCATGAATAGATTAATTCTGTTACCATGGGAGTGGCACAGGGATGAGTTCAGCCCCCACTTGCTCTCTTTCTCTGGCCTTCTCTTTGCCCTTCTGCCAAGTTACGAGGCAGCAAGAAAGCCCCTGCCAGAAGCAGACACCTTGATCTTGGACTCCCCAGCTCTGGAACTGTGTGAAATAAATGTTTGTTCATTATAAATTGCCCAGTTTCGAATATTCCATTATAGCAACACAGGTCTACTCTGTATAACAACATTCTAATGTATTCCCCCTATGGCCTATGTTTGAGTGTGTAAAGTACATACACACAGCACAAAATCTGGCCTGCCATTGGCTGTCTTCATTTGGGAGCAGTCCATAGCCCCCATGTCCATAACCCTGTCTCATAGACCCTGTTGAGTAGATCAGACACTACTCCAAACACGAGGCTCCAGGAGACATTCCCTAAGGTGGCATCATCACCAGCCAGGGCTCAGCAGATGGAAGAGCTCCCTAAGTTCTATGGTCTGGGCCTGACTTGTCCATTAGTGGCTGCCCTAGTAATCCCTCCCACTTCCTCTGTGGCACAGGGGTCTCCTGGCTTTTCAGGACCTCCAAGTAGGAATGAAATCTTTTAGTTTCAGCTCAGGGACCAGGGAAATTAGCTACCAGAAAAGAGCCTGAGCCTATTAAATGTCAGGGCACCAAAGGCAAACTCTGCTCAGTTCCTTCTTTCCCTTCTTTGCTACCCGTACCCCAAATCTTAACAGCCAAAGGAATGAGGTCCCTCACTACCCAATGGGTGAAGAGGGCACCAGTGTCCTCTGAGAGTTGCTCAGCAAGTAGTTACACTTTATGAAAGGAAACTTCCACTTCAACCAAAATACAGTTTCTCATGTGGAATTTCACCGGTTTGACTAGGTGTTAAGAATCACATCACATATTTCTATCTGATGGGTGAATTTTTTCATTTCTTGTCCTTAGATTAAGATTACAAGATAGATTGTGACCTAGGTTCATCATTTTTTTAAATGCAAAAGGAAAATACCACAGGCACAGAAGATGCCAACAGAGGAGCCTTCCAGGTCACTTAAAGAATGATTGCAAGAAAGAGAAGAGTACCCTTTGAAAGATGAGCAGAAATCAAGCCCAGAAAGGCATGTGTCCATGTTGGGTCACATGTGAGTGGGGCTGGAGAGGCAGGAGGCTGTGTCACCCATTCCACCTCAGTTCACCCAGCAAGGCCACAGCCTGACCTCCATCTGTGCCTCCAGCCCCACGGGTCATGGGAAGGCCTCCCTAAACCAACCCTTCATTCTACCCTCTCTCTAGGCCCCTCAGCACTTCTGTCACCTGGCACTTCTCTCCCGCTGCTTCCTGACTTTATGATAGGTCTTTTCCATGGCACTGTACACAGAGAAGATGCCTAATAAATATAGTCAGTCTCCTTCCATCCCTTTCCTAAGCAAGTTCTGTTTTCCTCTATCTGTTCCCTGAGCCATTACCTTACTTCTTTTTTAAATTTTTTTTATTGGTGCATTATCATTATGCATAATAGTGATATTCATAGAAATACATTCATATATGCACGTGGTATAATTTGGGCTTACTTCTGCTCTAATTTTCCATTTCCTAAATATGTAAGGGAGTAAAAACATGGCCTTCCTGAAAACCCATATCCATCATACATATAGAATAACCTCACACTCTCCTCTCTCCCACCCATGGTTTTATCCTAAACTCCCAGAAAGTGAGACACAGGCTTGGTCCATGACAAGGATGGGCACACATCTCATGCTAGAGCATACTATCATCCAGCCTTCCATCATGCCTGGTGTGTAAGACATCTACTTCACATGCTCCTACCCATCCCTGGCCTTCCCTCTCACGGGCAGTGTATCGATGTGGAATAGAGAACAGTGTACCAATGGGAAATCATTTTAGCTCCAGCTCTGAATCTTATACCCTCTGGATGCTTGATGTGGTGATTAAATCCAGCAAGACCCAAGACGGGATGTACTCATCCCATCCATAAAATGGGAAGGCTGACATACAACCCGCGGAAGCTACAAGGCCAGGGTATTCATCATCCACATCCCACCTTCCCAGCCCGCAGGCCTCCCCAACTCACCGCGCTGCTGCAGGGGATGTCCTTCACCTTGAGCCAGGCCAGGTCCAGCGTGCCCTCACCCCGGTAGCAGGATTGCAGCCGCTCCTTAATGCGGTCGTTGATCTGCTTCAAGATGAAGATGCACAGGGCGGACTCATCCAGAGATTTCATTTTCCGCTTCTGGCCCTTGGAGAAAACGGTGAAGAGGAGGTCGTCGTCCGGATGGACTCCCAGGGTCCGGCCTAGCACGGCCCCGGCTTTGGATAGGTAGGCGGCCTGCAGCAAGCGGTACTCCACCCCATTGCGCTCACAGCCGATGGGCACCTCCACATAGGAGTTGAAGGCTGTGTCCTCCTTGCAGAGCCTCACGAGCTTGGAAGTGTACACCTGTTCCTTTGTCGTGGAGCCTGGGGGAGACACCATCTCAGGCTGAAGAGTCAAAAAGTAGACAAAGTTGCCACTGCTGAAACCATAGACGTAGTAGATATCAAAGTCAGGGATGACAGTGAAGGTGTCCGAAGGGATCTTAATCATGGAGGCTACAAACTCATCATGGAAGACGTAGGCGAACATGCCGTCCGCCTCGGAGTTCTTGGTCAACTTCCGGCTAGAGATGGTAGGAAAATACTCTGGCTTCCCATCCACTGCTGTGGCAATGAAAAGCTTGTCATCCAGGTTGCTGTAAGAGACGATCACCCCAAAGACCGAGCCACTCTCGTTGACCCCCGACAGATAGTGTTCCTTCTTGTGAAAAGGTTCCCCCAACTTAAAGAGGTCCTCCAGCCTCAGGAGTTTACAGATGCCCTGGTACAGGCTCCCACAGGCGATCAGCCTGTTCTCCTTGTAGTCTATGAGGAGCATCTTGTTGACATTGTTGGTGGTGGTCAGGGGCTCGTTACAGGTCTGGACAATGCGGGGTGGGTAGCACTTGGGGTTGTCCTCATCTGGCCCTGTCTGGTGGGTCACCAAGACCTTCAAGTCGCTGGAAAGCTTGTAAATCCGGTTGACGGCTCCCAAGTAAATATGCCCTGTCCTCTCATCCACCACCAGGTGATTGAAGCCCTCAGCGGGCTCCCCTCGGAATGTGACAAAAGACCGCTTCTGGGACAGCGGGGGTGGCTGCCGGGGGAGCAGAGTGGAGGAGCCCATCCCTACCATCAGGAGGTGGGAGAGCAGGCAGGTCCAGTTCCAAGGCATAACTTTCATTTCAGAGATGGGTCCTCGCCGCCCAGCAGCACAGCCGTCTCCTTGCAGGGCCGGGACTCAACAGGGCTCCCCTAGTGAGAAAGAGAAGACTGAGATGCAGGAACACGCCAGGGGGCCGTGGCACCCCTGGACTTGTCTGGCTAGACTCAGCACTGCTGCACACACTGAACAGAACGACCCTAGGGGGAGCTAGAGGCCAACTGGTCCAGCCCCGACCATGGGTGTGTGACAGTCTGAGCCAAGAGGCAGGGGCTCTAGGAGGATACTCCCATAATAATAACATAATGATGGTGATGATGATGGTGATGAGAGATAGCACTGTCTAGCACCTTCTGGAGGCTAAAGGCTCTCTCATTTCCTCTTAGCAAACCCTTCAGTGCTAGATATCTTCCATCTGCCCATCCAGATCCATGGACCACCTTTCTCTGGACCCAGGAGTCTGACCCACATGGATCATATACCAGTGGGCTCTCTGCCCTTAGGCCCAGTTAAATACAGCCTGCAGAGAGCACCAGCAGAAGGCTGGGGGTGGAGCAGCTGTCCAGGTTCTCCAGGGCAGGCCTCTCTGCACTTCTCCTATCTCTGGTTTCTGTGGACCATCTCCTGCCAGGCCCCATTTGGCCCTTGAGGTGGTTAAGAAGGGCTTCACTATCACTAACTCCAAATACTGCGCTTCCCCTAAGGAACCCACCTTTATGAAGAGTCCCTTTATTAACCTTTGCTCAAATAACCAAAGTTGCACATGCTAACTATTTCCTGCTGGAACCCTGCTAGTGACCTTGAAAGTAGGTCACTATTTTATTCCCATTTCACAGCTAGGGAATGTGAGCTCAGGGAAGTTATGCAACTTGCAAAGCCGGAAGTGGAAGAGATGGACTCAAACCCAAAGAGTGTAAGTCCTTAGTGGGTCTTAATTCTTGACTCTACGCCATCTCAGTTGATGCAGCCTTGTACAGATGGGGCATCTGGGCACTTCCTGTCACCTGCAGCAGGTGACAAGCTGAGCCCCTTCTGTGGACTGTCCATTACAGCTGCTGCTCTGGCTCTCTGTGCCAGGACCTTCTGCGGGCAACTTTTTCCCTATGTGCCTCCTCTGCTGAATAGTACAGTGAAACCAAATGAAATCCCACCTCCTCTTTCCCTTCCCACTGCAGCAGCCTCCAGGCCCTGTGGGTGCACTGCCCAGCTCTGTCCCTCATGTCATTTTAACGAGGCAGATCTCATCTGACTCCCACAGTGGGGACTCCTCTGAGAGGTTTTCATTAAAGGGAGAGGAAAAAATGCTTTAAGAAGCCAGTGGTCAAGTAAATAAATAAATAAAGAACTCCCTGCGGAACAAACTCGCTGTCCATCCCAAGTCTCGTCCGTCCTATTCAGGATGCTTTCTGCATGTTTTCAGGGAATAGCTTTGTATTTCTTCCAGTTCGGAAGAAGTCAGGGTAGAATTGCTGATGTCTTATGTGAAGGCATCTCAGCTCTGTGGAACTTCCCTCATTCCCCCCAAACTCCTCCAGAATGAGATGATGGGAGGAGGTAGATCACTAAGTAACAGAAATCTCCCCAGCAGGGAGGGAAAATGCGGCTAGCTAGACACTCAGAGAACAAGAAAGAAAACAAAATAAAGACTCTGTGTTGTCGGCCAAAATGCATATGAGAAACAGCCTCTCAAGTAGACATCAGAGGAAGAAGGTCAGGGCAGATGGAGACCCTCACGACCAACAGTGGTCCTGCAAGCTCAGGGCCCTCGTTCACTCCCCCATGTGACAAGTGTTTAATCAGAGCATATTTGACACATGCAGGGATACTACAGGACCCAAGATCAGACCCTCAAAGAACTTGTGGTGAGGTCAGGTAGAAACCACCAGAACCTAATTTTCTACTTAGGATGAGAAGTTACGTGACATGTGACAGACTGCTTTGGGAGTTCATGCTCGAAAAGAGCCTCCTAACTTCAGAAGAGGAGGGAGTGAGGGGCTGGCTGTGGCACTCCTTGAGAAGGGTGGGATTTGAGCTGAGCCATAAACTTGCAGAGTGCATGCAAGCTGGAAGGGAGAGACCTCGGGGAGAGGTCCGCGCAGCAAAATGGGCTTTTTGAAGCAGGGTGCAGACGAGGAAGAGTACGCCTAGAGAGCACAGTCCACCAAGAAATCAGGCAGAAGATACAGTTGAAAAGAGAGAGCCATGAGCCTTGGCAGGATGTCACTGGGATGTAGAGACTAAAGTGCAAAGAGGGGAGGAAAGCATGTAAATGTAAGAGAAAAGGTCAAAGCTTCCCAGGGAGGAGCTGCCGTTGTTTCTGCTGAAGGAGTTTGGAGCTGAGGGTCTGTGAGCTCTGAATCAAGCAGCTTCTGTCTTGGTCACCAGTGTGTGCGCAGCATCAGAGCCCCGCCCAGCCTCTCATAGAGGCTTGCCAGCTATTTCTTGACTGGCAGAAAGAGAGGAGGGAAACAAGGAGGAACTATGATATGTGTGAAGCATTTATTGCACCCCAGACCCTGTGCAAATGCTTTCACTGAGATTAACCCATGTAATCATCACAACTGTTCTCTGTAGGCAGGAGGATGGCTTTATCCATTTCCAAGTGAAGAAACTTTAGCTCTGCAAGGATGTGTGGCAAGTGGGTGGAAGAGTTAAGGATGGAACCCAGGTTTGTACCACTGTAAAAATCCACACGCTTTCTAAAAACACACAATTCCAGAGCCCAGAATATAGAGCATTTGGAAGCTCCTTTGTAATTCACATAAGTCTCAGACACAGAACTCCCAGGACATCACCTACCAAGGCCAGGAGAAAACTGGAGCCCCTCTGACCCACAGGGCACTGCCGTAGATGACACCTAACAGCAGTCAGGAACTGCTAAAGGTGTTGATGACTGCACAGGCCTCTGCCTGGCACAAAGTAGGTGCTTAATAAGTGATAGATGGTGCTGCTGTTATTCTTAACAAGATTGAATAGGATTAAAAGGATGAGGATTATGATAATGAGATTGTACCTGC
This sequence comes from Glis glis, assembly GCA_004027185.1. Lineage (NCBI taxonomy): Eukaryota > Metazoa > Chordata > Mammalia > Rodentia > Gliridae > Glis > Glis glis. The sequence continues at coordinate 14,297 of PVJS01035392.1, read as the reverse complement.
TGGTACATCTCAGTAGGAGTAATGAGGAATCAGAATGATTTTTCTTGAATTGCCTGTGCAAATCCAAATATCAAAGAAGATTCCAGAAGTTTTTGATCTGAAAGAGATAATCCAGTTAAATGATTCCTAATCCCTGACTTTAGGGACAAGGGAGGTGATATCCAGAGAGGTCAAATGAACTCACAGGAGGTCATCTAGTGAGTTAAAGATGAAGATGAGGGACAGCTCAGATCTCTGACTCCCAGTCCAGTGCTCTTCCTGCTACACCCTGTCTCTCTTCTGACTTTATCTGAATCTGCTCCAGCACCTGCTCCTTGGCCTTTGTCTGGAAGTGACTGCTCTTCAGGCGCCATGTCCTCTGCTGGCTAACAGGGCTCTCAAAGCAGCTCTGCCAACAACCAAATTCCAACAGGGCTGGTAATCCTCATTCCAGACAGAAAGGTGCAGGTCAGGGCTCAGCCACAAACCCTTCTGGAGGGAACTCCCAGCAGTCCCTGTATCAGGATGTGCCACGCATCCAGGACGGTGTGCCTGCCACACGCCAACCTTACTGTACACGCTCGCAGACCCACGGCCAATCAACAGTTCTCTACTCTGCACAAGGCGAGACAAGGAAGCCTGTAATTATGAATTTACTGAGCAGAAAGGTGCCATGGCTCATTCTCCATCTCCTATTAGGCACTGAAATGAGACACAGTTCTGCATCTCAAACACTTATCACCCTCATCTGGGGATGGGGAAATTGCTGTGCCCGGAGGGGCGGGGGACCTGCAGAAATAATAACATGTGATGGGAGGAACCAGCCTTGCATTTTCCACACAGTGGAAGGGACTAATTAGGAAGCAAATAATGAAGAAATGGAAGAGGAAGGGGGAGAAAACAAGGACATGGGCTCCAGCTGGCCTCCCCAAAGACCCCGCCAAGCACCATGGCAGAGGCAACCCAATGGTACCCCTCCCTCCCGAGCACAAGACCCAATTCTCATTTTCAGGCACAGCCACCAATCCTCTGCCCCCACAGCCACCTAAGACCGCTCTGACCCGACAAAGCTGCCTCCAGAGGGGTGTCCTTTTAAGGACACCAATCCTAGTAAGTATGGACCCCAACCTAAAACAGCCCCGCCCCAGTTTCCCATTCTCTAGGTACCACGTCTCTCTCAAATTGTCATTTAGCTGGTTCTAAAATAAAGCCTGAAGGTAACATTCAGCTCAACCTTGATCCTCAAAGGCTAGTAATTGGGCCGCGTCACCCCCAAGATTGCTCCGAAGGACTCCCTGAACCAGGCAGGGCAGAAAGGGGCCAGAGGGCAGGAGACCCAAAGGACTCTGAATCCAACCCAAACACGCTGCCGTTTTCCTTCTTTGAAATCAGCTTTTAATTCTGAGTGATCTCAGGGGAGATGGGGACTCATTTTTAGAAGCTGATCATCACTTTGATTAAAGCAATCGGGACTGCCTTTGTTTTATATGGCAAGTTTTGAAGAGCTCAAACTAATTTTCGTGAAGTACTACCATCCTCTCAGATTCCTGAGTGCCAGGAAGTTATTAGCAAGTAGTTTAAAATAGCAATTACCTCACGAAATTCCTTCTGAGTTTACAAGGCGTTTTCATACTCTGATCTTATTGTGCATGACAAGCCTGTTAGGCACATGCTGAGCTGACAAGTACACCCCTTTTACAGATAAGGAAACTGAGGCAGGAGCCAGTACATGTCGTGGCTGAGGTCACACACAATCATTCTGGACTTGACTCTTCAGGTCCCTGTCATTTGCTAACAGGCCATTTCCTGGCCCTCTGGAAAGAGTCTTGATCCTCAGATCTTTTGCTATAGGATAATATAATATCCCAAAAATGTATTCTAGGATGATGTTTCAAAATACAAGTCATGCCAGGCATGGTGGCGCAAGCCTATAATCCCAGTACTTGGGAGGCTGAGATGGGAGGATCATAAGATAGCTTCAGCAGTCTAGCAAGGCCTTCAGCAACTTAATGAGACCCTGTTTTAAAATAAAAAAAATAAATCTGAGGGTGTAGCTTGGAGGTAGAACACCCCTGGGTTCAATCCCCAGTACAACAACAACAACAACAAACTTACAAGTCACACCCACCCTGAGTTGAGAAACCAATTGAGTGAGTCACACGTACTTTTTTTAATGAAGTAAACTAGAAAGGGATTGTGGATGTGTGTTACAGCAGTGAGCATTGCCTACCTGGCACAGGCAGACAGGATACAGAGAGCATGCTGCATACCAGAACTGGGACTCAAACCTGAAGCTGAGTGCCTCAAGGTCTCTGTTCTTTGTACTACATCAGGTTTCTGGTCCTCGGGAGAGCCTGAGATGCCAGCAGCCCCCTCCTTTGTCTCCAAAGCCAAACCACAAGTTTCCAAGCTCAGAGAGATGGAAACCACCACACTAACATCTACAGGGTAAAAAATTCTATGTTCCTCAGAGGTCAGTACCAAATTCTGGGCTCAGGGAGGAAGCATGTATGTACAACTGAGGCAGGTGAGGGGGTTGGAGGGACCACTGGGCCCCTTTCTATTGCATTCAAGAAATACTAGCCCCTCATTGATTCAAATGAGCAAATTGGACAGGATCCTTTTTTATATTCCTACTTCAATCTGTAATCTACACACTCACAATAAAATTTTCACTAAGTAATCGGTATTTTTTTCCTATCTGCATTTTTTGCTTTTAATTCTTGGTTTCCAGAAGTGGGAGCCATGAGTTGTTAAATTTGTGTCTTTTTCTGGAGAATTATATTTATATGCAACATCTATGGGCCAGCTGTGCAGCTGGCTACAGTCTGATGCCCATGGAAGACAGCCAGACCAGCCAGTCCCCATGTGCCTGTCCACCTCACTACAGCCACATCCCAGTTTCTACTGCCACCGCTTGTCACTGTCGTAGAAGTGAGTGCCCCATTCATAAACGCGAAAGGACCAGAGAGTATGGGTGTCACTGTGCAATGCATCACTATCCCTGCAGGAGTTGGGGGAAATCAAGTCAAAGCAACTGTCTTCCCAAGAGAAAGTCACAGTGCTATCTCTGGACAGTCTCCCGTGCAAGTGGGGACTTCAAAGGGGTTTCATCAGCCCAAGCCCAGTGTAATCCACGACACAATGGTCCAGCTAGGGCAGGTTGGAAGCCATCCCTCCATTCTGCTTTCTCTCTGCTTCTCTGCTATTCTTTTGAAAAAGGATAAATGCCCAATTGGTGGGTGGTGGAAGGACTGGGGAAGGGTATAATGGGTGAGGAAGAGGGAGCCTTGGGGAGTCAGCCACACACTGAGAGTCGCCGCCAGGCAACCAGGCTGGTCCCAGGGAAATTCAGCACCAAGCTCAGCTACACGAGGCTCTCTTAATCTTTACTTCCTAGTTTATTAAAAGGGTATTAAAAGGAGTTGGGGAGAGTGTTACCATGGACAGAGCCTTTGGATCTAGCCTGGAAGGAGTCTCTGCAAGAGGGTCTGTGAGCTGCTCCCCTTTGGAAATCAGTCCCAGCCCGACCTTGAGCCCCCAGGCTGCGATTCCACTCACCTCCTTCCTCTCCCTGTCCCCAAATGCCCAGTTCTTGGCCTGGAGGGCGCTGCCCCAGGTTCAGGGCTACCTTCCCCTAGCCAAGTCTATGTACCCAGCAGAGCCCAGACCACTGAGGAACCTCTTTATTATTACAGGGAGGCAGCCCTTTATATTCCAGGCACTGTGCCTCCGAGGGAGTGTCGCTAAGCAATGACTCTCTCCTCCAGGCCTGGCTGTGAGGCTTTAAAACACAGCCTGCTCCATAGAAGCCTGGGTTGAACAGGACACACAACTTATTTCCAGCATGTCTTTTAAAGAAACAGGCTGGCCAGGAACTCGAGGTCAGATGCCACAGCTGGAGCTGGCATTAAGAACTACTCTGTGAAATGACAGCCTGGCACCAATGTGGCTGCTGTCTCCTGCCCCGGCCCCTGGGCCCAGCCAGTGAGGAGTGCCCTGGCCTGGCCTGGCTGGCTCCCAGTCCTCACTGGTCTCTAGATGCAGAGAAATGGAGGGACATAATGAATATGTCCCCAAGACCACTCACAGCTTAGCCAAGGAAGCCCTTGATGTCAGTTTTGCTGTCCTAAGACTTAGGTGGACATTTGGGTCACAGAAAGGGGGCTTGGTGTCCACCTTTCCAGGGATCCCCAGCCCCTGCATGAGGGGACCATGCAGAAGTACCAGCAGAGTCACGTGCCAGGCAGAGCCACCTGCCAAGTGGAGCCACGTCATGGTGGTGATTACAACACCCGGGGGTGGCATTTACCCAAAGACAAGAAGCTGGTGCTGAAGTTGCTCTCTCAAGACTTTGCGTCTTTGTTTAATTGGCTTTTTAGCTGCCTCAATCTAAATTGTGGGGAGCGTTGGGCACACCTGCTGTGGTTGAATTCTGCAGCCTGCCCTCAGAGAACTCAGGGTACTCATCTGTTAAGTGGGCCTGCATGGCACTCCCTATTTTCTCTCTCACAGGAAGAAGAACCAAGGGATGGGATGCACTTTATCAGCTCAGGCGTTGTCCATTTCATTTACTCTGAGTTAATCCTTTGCTTCTTCGGCCTCTGGGGACCTCCAGGCACAGCAAGACAGTTGACTGCAGGGTGCACGGGAAGCCTCAGAGCACTCAAGCTCCCCACCACCCACAGCCTGATGAGCACCCCTCCACAAGCTCAGTCTGCCCACACAATCTGACCTCTTCCTTTCCTTCCCTGAGCAATAAGAAAGAGACGTAGACATGCCCTTCCTCAGGCTGGTGTAAAATCTCCAAGGAGACCTTTCTAACTGAAGAAAGTCAGCAGGTTTGAAAACAATCATAAATGCACAGTTTGGGAAAACCAAGCTGAGAGTCCGGGCTCTTGGATCCTTGACCCTGAGCATCTCCCAGTCACTGGCCCTGAGATGCCCGCCCACCCCCATGAGCCCTGACTGCAACCCCATCAGAGTGGACCACCCACCAGCCTTGCAGCCCCAACAGAGGCTTCATGCAAAGAAGCCCATTAATATCACCAAGCAGCAGCACTGGTAGGGAGCAGGCTATTTGGGGCACACTTCTGCAAATGACAACACCTCTGCTGTCACCTAAGGTCTAGTGGAAGGGACTCTGCCCCCAGTCCCCTCCTTGTCCTTCTACCCCTTCCCTTTCTTTTTCAATTCCAGGGAAAATCAGGAAGTGAACAGTTGTCTCCCTTGCTGGTCTATATTCATGTAATTAGTGCTATTTAATTCCATGATGAGCCAAAGCTCATAAAATACAAAACATATTTCAGCTGCGTGCCGCAAATCTTGGCAGAACTCTCCACTGCAGCCGGAAGCTGAACAGAGCTATATTTGCTTCTTAAAAAAAAATTAAGAATTACAACATCTAAGTTTTGGGGCCAGGCACTACTACTACCTGGAAATATGCAAGACAGTAAAGGGAGTAGCAGAATAGGGGATTTTATATCGTAACGTTTGGAAGTAGTCTCCATCACCATGACAACACTGAATTTTTGAAATATTTCCTATTGATCCAGTAATGCCAGTATAATATGTCCTCCTTGTAAGGAGGTCATCCTTGGCTCACCCCTCCTTACTCCCAAGTACAGACATGTGCTTTCAGAGTCTGGGTCCCCAGTCCCCAGAAAAGAGATCACTGTCCCTCTCCCACATGCTGGGCGCACACATCTGTGAGTCAAATGGTAGAGGAGATGTGCAGTTTCTAGCAATTGTTCCAAATTAACTAACACATCCCCGCCTTCCAACTCCTCTTCCCCTGTCCACCCCACCATGAAGAGACATCACCCTACTTCTATGTCTATGCCAGCAATGCATGAGGCAAGCAACAGGAAGTCTCGGTCCCTGTCCTGCCACCATATTACTAAGTGAGACGCCATGTGGTAGAGCCCCTGAGATGCCATTCTACCAAGTCCTAGCACTGAAAGAGTAGCATAGAAGCAGGTCCCAGTAAGTCAACCTGTGCCCCCAAAGTCAACATTAGGCTCTCTTGGCATGACTGGTTCCCTCCTGTGGCACACCTGTGAACTGATCATGCCCTCCTCCTTTTCCAGGTAACAAGAATTCAGGAGGGAGCATGTTGGTGGAGGACCCCATGTGAGGCCAGGCAGAGGGGAGAGTAATGTTGGATGCTGCTGACACCCTCTTTCAGGACCTGCTTGGAGCTGTGCCAAGTATAGAAGAGGCCAAGAGGCAGACCAACTGTGAAAGAGGTAAAATCTACTGCAAAGCCCTGGAGGTTTCTAAGTAGACTCAGCAGCTCTTTTGAATCTGCTCTGTGCATCAGCTCTGGATAGAAACACCGTGTGCTCTAGGTGTGTGTGTGGGGGTGTTGCCTGTCAGCTCTCACCATCCTCCTCCTCTTACATAGCTCAAGAGTCCACCATTATCATGAGCACCACCACCTCTCATTCATGTAACACTTCACCTTCTGCAAATTCCTTCATATGCAGTGATCACTCATGACTCCAAAAATATATAACGAGCCTTCCCCAACTCATTATGATTACTGTCCAGATGGGGACACTGAGGTTCAGAGAAGTTCATTAACTTGCCCAAAGTCATGATTTCTGTTGATCTTATACTTCCCTCTGAACTTCAAAGCCACCATCAGAGTCATCACTGGAGATTGTATATCAAAAGTGGGAGGGGAGAGAAGTCTAGAAGGCCTATGACAAATACAGAGTTGTTAACTGGGAGGAGAGGAGGGCATTCTAGCCTATTAGAGTGGAAAAACTATCATCACCTTAATAGGACTTGGTAGTTTGCTTGTGATGGAGTCTGTTTCATTTAGCCAAAATACCTGATGACCACAACTTAGAGCCAGGGGGATTTATTTGCTCACAGTTCTAGAAATTTCAGAGGTTTCAGTCCAGGTTTTATCTACAGAGCTCAGAGCATGGCTGTGGGAAGCAGAGAGAGTATGAGCAGAGGGACTCTGCTCTTACATCATGGCACCGGGAGCAGAAAGAGAACAAGAGAAGGGGGTCCATGGATATATTATAGTCCCTAAGGCCACACACCCCAGAGACCCCTCCTCAGCAACCAAGCCCTGCCTCCAACATGGCTGCATGTCTATGTTGTGAGGTCTGAGGGACATTCTAAACCCAAAGCATAACAGAGCCCAAGGTAGAGGCACAATCAGGCAAGTTCTAGGCAGGCAAGGGTTGGTATGAGAAGGCCAAGCAGCAAGCAGGAAAGATCCCCATATCTACTCACACACTTTTCAACAATACATACACAGCTCCCTAGACCACATACCAAGAACTTGCCTTCTGGGAGTGCAGCCATGACTAAGACAACAAGGTCTTTGATCCTACTGAGCTTACATTTATCAGTCAGGAGACAGACAATAAACAAGGAAAAGAGCTATTTTTAGACAGTATTAAGAACTAAAAGAAAAAGAACAAAGTTGTTCACTAGAGAGCAACCATGGCAGGCAGGGGGTCTCTAGGTAGAGTAGCCAGCGGAGGTCACTCCAAGGTGATGCTTACAGGGGTACTGATGGCCAGGGAAGGCTGCCATGCAAAGATTACGGGGGACAGCCACCTGGGACAGTGGGAAATTGAGTGCACAGACCTGGTGAGGAGAAGGCAGAAGTCTGCAGGGCTGGAGGGTGTGGAGCGAGCATGAAGTGAATGTGAGGCCAGAGGGCGAGGCAGGTGGCAGACACAGGAGAACACTGAAAATCAGGGGAAGGAATTGGGATTTTATTCCAAATAGCATGAGAAGCCATGAAAGGAGGGTAAGTAAGGGAGTGGTGTGGTCAGGTTTGTGGCTGGCCAGCTCAGTCTGGTTGCTGTGTGCAGGGTGGTTGGGGTGGAAGAGGAGACGTGCAGGAGTCCCTGGAGGAGTTCCAGGGGCCTGACTCTGGAGATGGTGATGGGAAGGGAGCATGGCTGCCCGGTGGGACTTCCTGATAAATATAGAGAAGAGAGGGGAGGAAGGAAGAAGATGATTGCACCTGCCAAATGTTTGACTTGAGCACTTGGGTGGATGGTGGTACCATTTTTCTGATACAAGAAAGACTCAGAAGGGACAGGGTAAATAAGCAAAGAAGTCAAGGGCTCTGTTTGAGCTGTGAAGGGCAAGGTTGTGTGCAGAGGACAGCCCGTCCAGGATGATGCTCCAGGGAACCATCTAGGGGTGTGGCTTACAGAGAACCAAGCTTGTGAGCTGCAGACAGCACCTGAGTGAAGGTCTCCCAAGAGAATGTTAATGTCACCTTTATTTCCTAGACAGGAAACTGGTCCTCAATGACTAAGATGAAGTGAATCTAAAATATGAAACTAAGCCTGTGCAAAGCCCCACAGGAAGGAGGGCTTTCTAAGTGGGACAACCCCTTGGTAGGTGCAGAGATTGCAGCAAAGATTCTGAGCTGGAAGACTGTGATGCCAACTAAAATATCTTACTTGGAATCTAGAATTTTACAGTTATGTTTTTGTGAGACAATGATCACAACAAAACTTCCATTTTACCAAAGGGAAATTGCAAGTGTTTATGCAGTGAGGGCTGTTTTGCAAACTTCATCAATTTCCAACCAAAATTGATATTAAAGGAGTGAAAAAGAGCAAGGGGTGATGAGCATCCACCACATAGTTCTTGGTAAGGAGCCCTCTTTTCCCTCAAGCTACAAGAGCATCCTGGGACCACCCAGTTATGCAAACCAATAAAAGCCCAAAAGTCAGGCTGATGCAAATCAGATGTAAATCAAAAGAACTCAAGCTAAGTGCCAGACTTTCTCTTATATTAATGTTATAAAGATTGTGGTAGAATATATGTATTATAAATTTTACCATCTTAACTATTTTAAGTGTGCAATTCAGTGGCTTTAAGTACATTCACACCACATTGTTGTGCAACCATCACCACCATGCATCTCCAGAACGTTTTCATCTTCCCAAACTGAAACTCTGTACCCTTTAAACAACAGTTTACATCCCCCTGTCCCCAGCCCCTGGCAGCCACCACTCTGCTTTCTACCTTTATGAATTTGACTACACTAAGGACCTCATATAGGTGGGGTCACGTGGTATTTGTCCTTTTGTGGGTGTCTGGCATCTCTTCAAGGCTCATCTATGTGATAGCATCTGGGGTAAGACAGTTTTCAATAAAGAAAAATGGATCCTTCCTCAAAACATTCGTGGATATTAAGTAACTCCTACCTACACTTGCAATTTCAGGGTCATAAGAATGAAAAAAAATAGAGAAAATGTGTGGAAAAAACATCTGTCAAGGCTTATTGAGTGAAGAGATGCCCCTTCCACCAACCCAGTGATTATAAAAATACAGCGCTGAGAACATCAGTCCTTCTCAATACTTAGCTCTAAAAGGGAACCCTATTACACAAATTTAGGAAATACCGTGTCACCCTCTTTCTCCCCATGACTCATATTAGCTTATGGTAATCCTGAGAGTTGCTCTGATAATGAAACATGTTGAAGGTTTGGGAAATAGGGTTTCTCAAACTTGTTTGGCTAAGGAACCCTTTTATTATTTAATACCTATTATTATATCCAAGACCACTACTCCATGGTACACACTTTGGGAAATGCTTGGTATATTGGTTCTATTCCTGAAACCACTTTTATGTCTATTTTCTCACCTGGTCTTTATAAAAAAAATCTCATTATGCAGATTAGGAAGTTTAAGGTAATTTGCTTATCAAAACAAATCTCCAAGCTTCCAAGATTTAGGTCTGAAAGAAAAATTTCCAGGTGAGGAAACACAACTGGGACAGGTGGTATGGACTCTGTCCCTCTTGATTTTCCCTTTCTGCTGAAAGCCCAGCCCACTCATGTGGCCCACTATGACCACTGTCACCACCCATGGACATGAGCATCCTTCCCCTCAGCCTCCTGAGAGAAGCCCTAACACTGTGAAAACCCCCTTCTCCTGGTTTCCCTTAGCACAGCTGAGAGAGGCCACAGTATTCTCTATGATTCTATGAAATCCAATAGGAAAACAAACAGAGAAAGGAGGATGAGGTGAGTCTATCTGATCAAAGTCTAGGGTTCTCTGCTTCATCCAATCTTGACTCATTCCCAGACTCAAAGATTCTGCCAATTCTCACACCCAAAGAGCTGATTAAACTGCTAGGAGCCCTGCTGTGTGCCTCACCCAGGTGTTCTAGGAGCTTGTTTTGGGGCTGCTGTTTTATTTGGGGATAATGAGTCTTTGGTCCTGGCCTAGCGGGTAAAGCTATGCTAGTGAGAGTTAGGCTCAGCCTCCCAAGAAGGGGGCAAACATTCATGGAGTCAGTTATCCAGGTAAGAGGGACTCACCAGAAGATCACTAGGACAGATGGCATACCTTTGCAGGTAAGAGAAGGGACTCCTATCCCTCTCTGAGCCTTTTTATGCCTAAAGTTTAAGTTTAAGCAGTGCTAGAGTGCTTGCCTAGCATGTGCAAGGCCCTGGATTCCATCCCCAGCACTGAAAGAAAACAAAAACAAAAACAAAACTAGGAGTAAAGAAAAAGCCAGGTGACAATGTATGACCAGAGAAATGATTAGTCTTCTAAGAAAGTATTTATTATGAAAAGTTTCAAACTTTAAGGCATCTTGAGAGCCTAGTGAGAGATCAAAGGTGGACACTGCCCCATGGCGGCACAGTGGAGCCTCGCCACAGGAAACACCAATGAGGTGAAATACACCATAACTTGGAAGCCTTGTTGACTCATTATAGTAACTCTCTCTGTTTTTTTCCCTTTTATTACCCCCAGGCCCTTGGTAAAATCCTGTTAAAATGTCCAGGCCTGTCTCAGCAGTATTATTAGATATTAATGGACGGTTGTAAATCTAGACTTGGGCTGAGGATTATCAGGGAGATGCATCCCATTCTCTGGAGCCAGTGTGGCCAAAGCTGAAGTTATGGATGGGATAAATCAGAATCTTGAGACAAGGGTTGGGGCTGAGAGATCTCATCACCCCTCTTCAACTGGAAGTTCTTCCTCCATTGCCAATAAAACTCTAGGGTGTGAGCTTTATTTTACTTAACAAGGCAAGAATTCCTTACCTGAGCAAATCTTGCCACTCCCCTCTCAGGAGCTATTCTCCCAGATACCCCATTGCCTCCCCAGCTTCTAGATGCTTTAGGCAGAAACTGCCATTCCCATTTAGCAGATGAGGAAACTGAGGCTCAGAGAGGTAAAAGGCCAAGGTCACAGATTCTCCTAAGGGTGATTGGTATCCACAGTAAGAGCAATCCAATGTTGCAAAGTGCCAAAACAGGTGCAAAAATAAGAAAAAAATGAAAAGAAATGAAGCAATCTCTAGTGAGCCGATGAACAAGATTCAGTCCACAGTGAAAAATCAATGAGGCAAATGCTCAGCCTGTGAAAATCGATGAGGCAACCAACCAATGACCTGTATTTCCACCTGAATTGACACCTAACCGCATTAGAGTCATATTTGTATTTGCCCAAACCAAGTCCCCATCCCACCTACCAGCATACTGCCCAGGTCCCAAACTCAACCCCCACGGAGCATCCACCTGTTCTGATCTAAACAGCATCCTCCAACAGCCCTGAGAGGAAGCCGGCGAAGCCTGCACACAGAGGTGAAGGGAAGGAGCCCCTGGAACAAGGAGATAAGGTGACCTTCCGAGAGTTAATTTAGTCTCAATCAAGACATCGCGTAGAAGCACCAGCTATCTACAGAAGCCACCTTACAGGGGCAAGGCGCCCACACATCACCACGGAGAGAGGAGGGAACTAGAGCCCCATCAGGGTGACAAGGTTATTCCTCGGGACCACAATGTAACTCAAGAAGGCTGTAATCGAGACAGTCTGAATAAAGAAGGTGTTAATGAGCTCAGGGTGGTCGGTCTGGAGTACCAAGCAAGATGTGCTTGGTTTCCATTTCATTCTCACACCAACCGGGGAGAGAGCAATGTGTCGGCCTAAGCAGGGAGGTGGACTCTGAGGAGGGACAACAGTTGGTCATTGAGCTTCTCATGGTGGATGACACTGTCCTCTGGTTCTGATCTCACACTCCCCAGGGAGGCAGCCAGTCCTTCAACATGTCTTTCCAACTTTATTCAACAGTTCACCCTCTCTATCAGCCACACCTCACAAGGAATTCAGGCCTAACTGAGATAAGCCAGTGAGTCCCTGGCTTATCTCTGTGGACCATGACTGGACTGAGCCATCATGGTGGGCTCCTTCTCCTCACCTGTGATAAATTTAGAAACAGCCATGTGACCCAAACCTGGTCAGTTGGACTGAACGGGAAGCCTGCTGGAGGCTTCAAGAAAATAGATTTATCACTCTTCAAAAGAAGTACTTAGCTGGGTGTGGTGGCACATGATCATAATCCCAGTACTTGAGAGGCTGAGACAGGAGACTCACAGCTTTGTGGCCAATCTCGGCAACTTAGCAAGACCCTCAGCAATTAGGAAGATCCTATTTCAAAATGAAAAATAAAAAGGGCTGGGGTGCAACTCAGAGGTAGAATACCCGTGGGTATGAAAGAATGTATTTGCAAATCAAATCTCTGATGAAGGTCTAGTAGCCAGAATATATAAAAAACAAACTCTTATTAGTCAACAAACAAAAGACAATTCAATTTTATTTATTTATTTATTTATTTATTTATTCATTTATTTATTTATTTGCGGTTCCGGGGATTGAAGCCAGGGGCATTCTACCTCTGAGCTACACCCCCAGCCCTATTTTTTATACTTTATTTTGAAACTGGGTCTCACGAAGTTGCGGAGGGCCTCACTAAGTAGCTGAGGCTGGCCGAAAACCCGGATCCTCCGGTCTCCACCTCCCAAGTACTGGGATTACAAGTGTGCGCCACCACGCCCAGCGACAATTCAATTTTAAAATGGGCAAGTGACTTGAAGAGACATATGTCCAAAGAAAATACACAAATGGCCAATACGCATATGAAAAGATGCTTGACATCATTAGCCATTAAGGAAATACAAATAAAAACAATGAGATACTATGTCTTATAGTATCTCTAAGATGATTATAATTAAGGAAACAAAAATAACAAGTATTGGTGAGGATGATGTCAGAACTGTGACCCTTAAACATTGCTGGAGAGAATGTAAAAATGGTACAGCCAGTTGTGGTGGAGAATGATTAACCAATTCCTCAAAAAGCTAAACATAGAATTATCATATGATCCAAAATTTCCACTCCTAGGTATATACCAAAAAATTTTAAAGCAGAGACTGAGATACTTGTATATGAATGTTTATTGCAACTAATGTTCAAAAATATTCAAGCGCCCAAAGGTAGAAACAACTGTAAGCACTCATCAACTGATAAACGAAATGTGGTCTATCCATACAATGGAAGAGTATTCCGCCTTATAAATGAAGTTTTGATGCATGCTACATATGGGTGAAACTTAACAACATACTAAGTGAAATAAGTCAGACATGAAAGGACAAATATATGATTTCTCGAAAATATCTAGAATAGGTAAATTCATACACAGAGAGTGGAACCAAGGTGGCTAGGGGCTAGGAGGAGGCGAGAATGGGGGTTACTATTTAATGTCTATGAAGTTTCAGTTGGAGAAGATGACATAATTCTGAGGATGGACAAAAACGATGGTTGCATAAGACTGTGAATGTAATTAATACCACTGAACTGTAACTAATGCTGCCAAACTGGTTGAACGGCAAATTGCACATGCTTTACCACAGTAATTTATTTTGCAGTGCTGGGGATCAAACCCAGGGCCTTGTGCATATGAGGCAAGTGCTCTACCACTGAGCCTCACCCCCAGCACCCCTCCCCCAAAAAACTTTAATAGGCATACTACAATCCCTTGTCAACCAACTCTCACAGTAATCCTCTGTATTTATAAATAATGTTACAAATTTAATAATAACAAGAAGAATGCTTATGAAGGTGTAATGTACTGAGCCCTCTGCCTGATTTCTCATATGAGTCTATAAGGTAAATAGTATTTTACAGGTGAGAAAATACTTTTTACAGATGAGAAAACCGAGTTACAGAGAGCAAGAAATCTGTCCAAGGTCACAAAGCTGGTGTATAATAGAGTAATACCTATTACCTGGGAACTTGCTAGAAATACAAATTCTCAAACCCCACTTCAGACCTTGTGATAGTTAATCTAAGTTGTCAACTTGACCTGATCATGACACACCCAAGATTATGTGATTTTGGGTGTGTAACAGCAGATTAAAGAGAAAGCCCTGCCCTGAATGTAGGCAGCAGAATTCTGATAGGTGCGGACTTAGATAAAAAGGGAGAAGCCACGTAGAGTGTGCGCGACTCATTCCGAGGAAAGCAGATCT
>PVJS01035391.1:0-21044 GCA_004027185.1 Glis glis | reverse complement strand
TGGAGGCTGGGGCGGGTGATCTTATGTGTCCCAAGGAGGGGACTTTAGTCCTGCCTGCCCCGCCACAGCCCTGCTCACCAAAAGCCAGGGAAAGAGCCTGAGATAAAGCCGGTAGAGGGAGCCACTTGCTGGTCCCTTCCCCGGGCCACAGCCACCCGGACAGGTTTCAAAACTGGAGGAGAGCTGGGCGTGGTGGTGCACGTTTGTTTGTAATTCCAGTACTTGGGAGGCTGAAACAGGAGGATCGCAGGTTCAAGGACAGCCTCAACAAGTAGTGAGACTCTCATCAACCTAACGAGACCCTGTTTCAAAATAAAAATAAAATAGGACTGGGGGTGTAGCCCGGAGGTAGAATGACCCTGGGCTCAATCCCCAATACCACACACACGCGCGCACACACACACACACACACACACACACACTATATATATATATATATATATATATATATATATATTAAAATAAGCCGGGCGTGGTGGTGCACACTTGTAATTCCAGTACTTGGGAGGCTGAGACAGGAGGATCACGGGTTCACGGCCAGCCTCAGCTACTTAGTAAGGCCCTCCACAACTTAGTGAGACCCTGTTTCAAAAATAAAGAATAAAAATATAGGGCTGGGGGTGTAGCTAGGAGGTAGAATGCCTCTGGGTTCAATCCCCAGTACCACAAAAAATAAATAAAAATAAAAATAAAATGGGCTGGGGGTAGAGTTCAGAGGTAGAATGCCCCGGGTTCAATCCCCAGTATCAAAACAAAACAAAACAACAACAACAAAACCAACCCAGGTGAGCTGCAGGGCCTGTCCTGGTCCCCGCCCTCAGCACAGAGCTGGGTGGCCGTGCGAGGGAGACGCCAGGCAGGCGGGCTCGCTCCATCCGCGGGGTGAGGGGCCTGCTCGCTCCTGCAGAGCCCCCCACCCCCCTGGAATAAACAGAACCATGGCACCCCCTGGCCCCAGCCTGAACCTGGCACAGCCCCGGCAGGGCTGGCTCTGGGGCCCATTGCCTGCTTCCTGGGTGCAGCCCTGGGGCTGGGGACCAGCTTCCTGGTGCCGGCCCTGTCTGTCCTCTTCCTGTCCCTCCCCACCCAAGCTGAGCCAGACTTGGAGCAAGACAGCCCCCTCCCTGCCCAGCCCCAGAGGCAGAGAACGGACAAGAACGTAGACAAATAAATAGGAAGAAAACAGTGGGCAGAGGGGAGCTGGGGAGCCTCTCTGAGGAGGTGGCGTCTGGGCAGAATGTCTCTGGGGAGAGCATTCTAGAAAAGAGGGCAGGTAGTGCAAAGGGCCTGGGGCATGTCCAGGCTCTGTGTGTTTGAGCCCCTGCATGAAGACCAGGGAGCAAGGGAGGAGTGGTGGGAGCACTATGGAGCACTATCTGGTGTGGGCATTATGGGTCATCAAGAGACTTTGGGGGAGATGGGAGCCACAGAGGGCTCTGAGGGGAGAGACTGAGCTGATGGCTGGCAGGGAGGCCGCCTGCCCTGGCCTCTAGAAGGGCATTCACCCGTCCTCTAGCCCGGTGGCCTCCCTGCTCTGCACAGGCCTGTCTTCTGCAATTTTAATGGCACCTGATGAGGAAGCTCTCAGGGCTGTAATGGAAACAGAAAGTCCCACGCCATCTGTCTGTCAGTCCCATGCCATCTGTCTGTCAGTCCAGAGAGACACATTAATTCCAGGTCTGGGCAAGGCGCCTGCCCTGCCCCTGCCGCCTGATGGGCCACCTGGGCTCTGCAAGGGGCGGGCCAGGCTCCGGGGCCAGGCTCCATCTTCAGGGCGGGAAGGGGACAGGGAGCGCGTGGGACCCTGCGCAGAGGCCGTGGGTCGTCTGAACCGTGCAGGGCCTGGGCCTGGGCCTGGGCCTGGGCCTGGGCGGCACCTTGGATCCTGGACACTCTCAGGAAGAGCTGATGGGGCAGGAGCCCTCAGGGAATCTGAAAACGACTGGTGTTCGCAGTTACGTGTGCAGGAGTCTGCAAACTGTAAAGTTCTGTCTCTTCCCGTCAGGGCCTGGCGAACTCCCAAGTGCTCTGTAACCCCGCAGGGGCTTCGCCAGCTGTCAATGCCTTTGCAAACCCTGTTTGGCGGGCTGGCAAAGGCTTTGTAAACTGTCGAGCTCCCTGGAGCGATTTGCCAGCTGTAGAGGGCAGTGCACCCCGAGAACCTGTGCGAGCCAGGCCTCCTGCCCTGCTGCCCTGCCCCAGCCCCCGAGCCGGACCCCTGCGTGGGGCAGGGGCGCAGAGCTCACGGATCGGTCAGTCGGCTGCGGCTAACCGTACCGGGCCGCGCGGAGCCCCCGCCTTCTCCAGGACCCCGGCGCCCCGGCCTCGGGCGGGGCTCGGTCAAAGTCGGGGCTCTGCCGCCTCCTGGCGGCTGCTGGAGAGGCGGCTGGGGCCGCGCCCTGGACTCGGGGAAGCAGGACGCGCGCGCACGTGCAGGGCACTGGCACGCGCACCGACCCGCGCGCGCCCCCGGCCTGCAGAGCCGCGGATCCGTCCCCTCCCTGGATCGTTCACTCATTCATTCGACTCGCTAGGGGAATGCACAGCGGCAGGTCAGATCGGCCCGGATGAAGCTGTCATTGGCTGAGCCGGCCGGGCCAGGGGACCACCCTCTAGTCTGGTGGTCCTGGAGGGCCTCCCCGAGGAGGTGACCCCAGGGAGGGCGGCCTAGGCAGAGGGCAGTGAGAACCAGGCCTCAGATGGAAGCTTTGAGGGAACAAGCCAGAGGAAAGTTCTCCTAAACTGGTAAGTGCGGTGCCAGGGGAGGGTTAATGAGAAGAGGCCTGCCCCAGACTGAGGGCTGGAGATGGGAGAGGTGGATGGAGGCAGAGGCGACACCCCACAGGGACCTGTGCCCTCTTGGAGGGGAGGTGTGGTGGGCTGACCCCCAGGCCCATCTGCACCTGCAGTCATCTCCGCCCTCCTGGCCTGTGATGGCCTGGGGGTGAGCCTGGGACCCCTTGCCAGCCAGTAAGAGCCACCCTTGGGACTGCTGGTGGAGCGCTGGGCCCCTGGGTCCTGACTGGTCCCTGAAGGCAGTATAAAACTGAGAACAGAGCTACGGTGAACGCAAGTCCTTCAGGACATTAGCCAAGCTCCTGGATCCAACAGTGCCTGAAGCCAACCCATTCCCACTTACATGAGCCAATAAATTACCTTCTGCTTCAGCCTGACAGAGAAGGACCCCATCTGCCCTGGCCCATACCTCAAGGACAGGGGCGGGACAGGACCCCGGAAGGGAGCCTTCACCGAGCTGCCCCCACGCCCCTCAGAGCCTCCTCCAGGGTGCTGCTACCTGGCCCAGAGCCTTGGTTTCTCCATTTGGCGAGCTATGGGGCTGTCTGGACATCTAACTGGGGACAGCACAGCACCAGCCCTGGGCATGTCATACGGAGACAATGGTAGGACTGGCCGGCCCCACCAGGGCACGGAGCCTGGGGCCCCTGCTCAGTCCAGCACGGCCTGGCGCCTGGTGTCACAGGCCTCTGGGAGCCTCTGTGTCCTCCTATGGAAGCTGGACCCCAAACTCGGCAGGGCCCCAGCAGGTCACCCGGCCCTGGTGCCGTCAAGGGTGAGGGCGCCTTCTAGGAGCCCCAGACGGTCCCCGGGGAGGAGGGAACTTGCAAGTCATAGTTTCACACAGCCTCTTGTCCCACTTTTTTTTTTTTTTTATTAAAACAGCAACCAGGTACCCGCCCCAAGCCATCAGGGAAAGGACCCAGATGGGCAGGCCTTTCTTCAAAAAAATATTTTCTTTTTTTTTTTTTGTACTAGGGATTGAACCCAGGGGCGTTCCACCTCCGAGCTTACACCCCCCAGTCCTTTTATTTTTTTTTATTTTGAGATAGCAGCTCGCTAAGTTCCCGAGGCTGGCCTTGAACCTGCGATTCTCCTGTCTTAGGCTCCCAAGGACTGGGATTACAGGTGTGTGCTACCGCATCTGGCAAAAATATATTTTCTGTTTTTTTGTTTTTAACACCAAAGCAGATCCCCAGCTCCTGTGGAGCAGGTCACTCTCTAGGAGTGAGGGACGGCTCCCCCGCGTGCTCTGAGCAGAGACCCCGGGCCTGAGCAGCGGGGCAGGTCTCGGCCTGCTGGTACCCTGGTGGTGGAAGAGAAGTGATCAGCTCCAAACCATGCAAGAAAAAAGGGCCAAACCCACAAAGCAAAAGAAAGAAAGAGTCAACAGAGAATAAATTTAAAAACATCAAGGGAGAACCGACACCGCTGGGGGCGGTGGGCGGGGCCAGGTGACAGGCACCCCGGAAAGCCCTGTCGCCCAGGCTGGGGTGAGGGCCACGGCTCAGGGCATCTCCTTCGTGGGAGTCTGGGGGGCATTCACGTGGCCCATCCAGCACTGTGTCCTCCGCACCGAGCCAGGACCAAGGTGTGGCCACCCGGGGCCACTGTGCAAAGTCCATTCAGTTGAGAAATAAAAAAAATATACACCAAGGGTGGCGTCCAGGGCTAGGCGCGGTGTGGCCTTGTCCACGGCCCCGGCTGCCTCTCTGTGCGGGGCGGCCGTGTCCAGCGGGGATGTCCAGGCCCCTCCAAGTCTGGGGGCTCGGGGCGGAGGCACTGGTGGGACCCACGTGGGCCGGCTGAGAGCCCCGAAGGGCTGGTTCTTTGGCACTTGGGACAGTCAGCTGGTTGCAGAGGCAGCCCCCTCGGTTCCTCCGGGACTCCGGGGCCAGGGTGGCAGTAGCTTATGGCTGTGGCAGGCCGGAGCGGGGGCCCAGGCCGCCCCTACGAGTCCTCCCCCAGGATCTCCTTCACGAAGGCAGCGATGTCCGTCTTCTTGGTTTTGTGCAAAGTGAAGAAAGGATGCTCCTGGTGGGGGAGGGGAGACACGGTCACCGTGGGTGGGGCCCTCCCGCAAACTCCTACTCACCCCGCTGGGACCTCTGCCCCTAGACGTCCTCCATGACTCCTTGGCCTGCAAGCGCCAGGCCTCTGCCCCCATGAGACCCGCTGCTAGGAGCGCCCTCTCCACCCGCCCTTCCCCGTGAGGCCACCTGGTCCCTCTGCCCCGACCTGTGTGCCCTCCCCAGAGCCTGGGAAGGAGCAGGAGGGAGCCCAGGACCTGCGAGGGAATGAGGGACGGATAACCTCGGAGTCACCACCGAGACGCAGGCCTGTCCCAGGGAGGAGCAGAGCAGGCGCCTGCCGGCCACTCACCATCAGCTCCAGGTAGCTCATGCGCTCCGCGGGGTTCTTCCTCAGGCTAGAAGGGAACAGGACAGCTGAGCCACACCCGCCCGCACACAGGCACCTGTCCAGCCAGCCCGGCTCGCCCCTATTGGGCAGTAGGGGACGTGTGCCTGGGACTCAGGGAAGGAGGGGCAGGACCACCTAGGGGGTCTCCCAACATGGAGTGAGAGCCATCAGAAGTCTTAGTATTTTGTCTCCATAGTGATCAGGGAATCTCCATGACAACAACCCCTGAAATGCTCTTCCTAACAACCATGGGCTTGGTGTCTTTAATCAGGAGACTCTGTATCATGGGTCCAGGGAGGGGGATGACCCCAATTAAAAGGGGTCAGGCTGATTAATGATTCCTGTCTGCTAGGCTCATCTGTTTCCAGCTTCTCCCATTTTCTACTAAAAGAAAAAGGGCTATGAATTTTCCTCTGAGTATCTCTTTGCTCACAACACATAGATGTTCATGTTATCTTCCTATTTTTCTCTACTTGTTTTGTGTGGGGGGGGCACACAAAACTTCAGAGCTACACCCCCAGCCCCTTTTTATTTTGAAACAGAGTCTCACTAGGTTTCTAAGGGTCTAAGTTACTGAGGCTGCAATCCTCCTGTCTCAGCCTCCTAGATACTGGAATTACAGGTGTATGCCACGGCACCCAGCTCTTTTTTTTTTCCTCTTCCAGTGTACTTAATCCTCTCTGGAAAGAATGTACTAAAAACTCCCACCAGGACCATAGTTCGGTCAGATGTTCCTCACACTCTATTTCTGCCTTCCATATTTTGATACTTCATTATTTGGGGGGTTATTTGCTAAAGGCCAAGGGGATGCGGCCCAGGAAGGAGCTGGTGTGTGGCCAGGACAGGGTGGGGTGTGGGGGTGCTGGGCAGGCTCGGCAGGGCCACACTCACCACTGAGCAGTGAAGTCCACAAACTCCGGGGAGAAACGGTCAGCGGGGAGCTGGGGCGAGGGCTCCTCCACCACCTGCTTCAGCTGCTGGAAAGGGGTCCCCCAGGACTCGTAGGGAAACCGGAGGATGGCCATCTCGATCTGCAGGGGGACAGGAGTCAGCAGGCCACAGCCCCTGATGAGGCTGCGCTCTGCACTAGAAGCAGGGGGAGTGAGGAGCCCGCCCGCCCACCCCAGCCCGGACAGCGGCAGCGCAGACCGGGACAAAGGCCGGGGCCAGAGCCCAGTGCCTCCCACCCGGCCCTGCAAGTCCGCCGGCGCGCTGACCGTTTCATACCATCTCTTTTACTTTCTTTTTTTTTCAGGGGGGTGCTGGGGATTGGACCCAGAGACATTCTACCTCCAAGCTACACCCCTAGCCCTTTTTATTTTTTGTTTTGAAACAGGGTCTCACTAGGTTGCTGAGAGTCTTACTATGCTGCTGAGGCTGTCCTTGAACCTGCGATCCTCCTGCCTCAGCCTCCCAAGTACTGGGATTATAAGTGTGCGCCACCACGCCCTGCTCCATCATCAGTTTTCCAACACTCTGATTTAGAGGATTTCTTATAACACCCATGGCCCAGGTGGTCTGGAAGCCCCAGGGGCTGGCACCGTGTGCGCCTTCCTGCGAGGCCGTGGTCTGCATGGCACCTCGATTAGACGGCTTCCCTGTGGTTACAAGCCACCCCCTCCCCTAATGTCTCCCCAGCACAGACTTAAGTGTCTGCTGCTATTTATCTGTGCCATTGTTTGGACAGAGGGGACAGATGGGGATAAATGGCTCTCATACACATCTGTCTGCCCACAGCTGTGAAGGGACAAGAGACCCTGAGATCAGCGCCTGACCGGCCAACCGCACCCCGGGATGCTGCCCCTGCCTGCGGGGCCTTCTCTCTGGCCTCCTGAACAGGTGGCGGGCACAGTCTCACCCTCCCGCCAGGCCCAGGCCTCCCTGCAGATAACACCGCGCCAGCCGGTCCCACAGCCACCCTGGACAAGCAGCCCCACGACCCGC
This sequence comes from Glis glis, assembly GCA_004027185.1. Lineage (NCBI taxonomy): Eukaryota > Metazoa > Chordata > Mammalia > Rodentia > Gliridae > Glis > Glis glis. Next base: position 13,883 of record PVJS01035391.1, on the reverse strand, counting down.
CTGCAGCGGGCGGATGCAATCGCGGGACAGGCTGGCTGGCCTGCAGCACACACTGGCTTCCGATTGAGTGCTGGGATGAAAACAGGAGTCAGGTCAGCCCAGGGCCCCGCCCGGGACAGCACAGAGAATGCCCAGGTCCCCTCAGTGCCAGGGCGTCACCACCGTGATGACCAGGGGAGACCTCAGTCCCGAGGAGGCCTGGTGTTGGCTACTGGTGCAAGACAGCTATAATTACTGTGCTGAGCAAGGGCCTTCCAGCCAAGACAGAGATGCCCCAGGATGGAGGACGCCAGCACGGGGAGGCGGTGTAACCAAGTGTGCATGTGTGCGCATGCACGTGAACAGACAGAACCAAGCAGTCTCGGAGTACTTTCTCTCTCTTCCTCTTTTTTTTTTTTTTTTTTGTGGTACTGGGGATTGAACCCAGGGGCATTCTACCTCCGCGCTACACCCCCAGCTCTATTTTTATTTTTATTTTTGAAACAGGGTCTTGCTAGGTTGATGAGAATCTCACTACTTGCTGAGGCTGTCCTTGAATCTGTGATCCTCCTGTCTCAGCCTCCCAAGTACTGGGATTACAGGCGTGCACCACCATGCCCGGCTGTGTGTGTGTGTGTGTGCGCGCGCGCGCGCGTGTGCTAGGGGGGTTACTGGGGATTGAACCCAGGGGTGCTCTATCTCTGAGTCACACCCCAGTCTCCCCCCTTTTTTTCCCTTAATGTCCCAGGCACAGCCCCACCCCAGCGCCATCTGACCAGCCCGACATTACCATGGTGATGCCGAGACTCCAGACATCCGACTTGACGTTGTAGCCCTTCTGGTTCAACTCAGGGTTGATCCTCTCGGGCTGCAAGAGGGACCGGTGGGGATGAACACCCAGGTTAAGGTAATGGGCACACTGTGTCCCACCCTCCCTCCCAAGTGAGGAGGAAACTGAGGCTGGCCAGGGCCCAATCCCTGCCTCACAGCCAGCCCTGGGCTTGTCAAAGGGGGGCAACTGGGGGTGCGGGTATCACCAGGGTATAGAGGGCGCCTCCCCGGATGGCCCCACTCACAGCCATGTAGGGCTTGCAGCCGGCATCCATAGTCTTGGCCACCGAGTCCACCAGGTAGCCACTGATGCCGAAGTCACACATCTTCACGTGGCCCTCCTTGTTGATGAGGACGTTGGACGGCTTCACATCTGCCAGGGCGGAACAGTCCCCTCAGCTTGCTGCAGCCTGCCAGGAGGCAGGCCACACTACGCCCTGTCCCCGCACCTGCGCCCCTGCGAGCAGAGCACGGGGCCCGAGGACAGATCGGACTGGGCTGCTGGGGCTGCTGGGGCTGCAAGGAGGTCCAGGCCAGACCCCGGTCACACAGACGGCGCACAGCCAGGACGCGCCCCACCCCAGCCCTGCCCCCAGGGGGTGCATCGCCCTGCGTCCTCATCTATGCTCAGAACAAGAGGTTGGTGAGCAGGTGACAGGTGAGTGGCTGGGTCAGTTAAAGCATGGGGACAGGGTCTGTGCACAAACGTGGGTCCTTTCCAGGCTCCCAGTGGGCAGCCAGCACAGCAGGAATCTCCAGGTCAACGTGTGTGCAACACACACATGCACCCCATGTCCCCATGGGGACGTGCATAAGGACAAATACTTGCAGAAAAAGGACCGGAAGGCTCTGTGCGCCCTGCTGACCTTGGCAAGCTGGGATGGGCACTAAGCCTCATTCTTTGCTTTTTGTGGTACAGGGACTGCACCCAGGGTGTTCCACCTCTAAACCGCACCCCCAGTCCTTTTTATTTTTATTTGAAACAGCATCTCACTACGTTGCTGAGACTTCTTGAACCTGTGATCCTCCTGTCTCAGCCTCCCAAGTTCTGGGATCACAGGCGTGCGCCACCATGCCCGGCTCAGTTTCATTCATGTTTAGAAAGCAGCGTGTCTGAATGAGCACCCGGCCCTCGCCAGTGACTAGGAACAGAGATGGCGAGGCAAACAACGGACTCCGGGAACACGAGGCCGAGCAAGAGGACAGGACGGATGCTCAAGGACAAGCATAAGCCGGGCGTGGTGGTGCATGCCTGTAATCCTAGTACGTGGGAGACTGAGACAGGTGGATCGCAGGTTCAAAGCCAGCCTTGGCAACTGAGGGAGTCTCTCAGCAACTTTATGAGACCCTGTTTCCAAAAAAAGTGGGGGTTTTTTGTTTTTTTGTGGTACCGGGGATTGAACCCAGGGGCGTTCTACCCCCACTCTACACTCCCGGCCCTATTTTTTATACTTTATTTTGAAACCGGGTCTCACAAAGTTGCGGAGGGCCTCACTAAGTAGAGAGAGAGAGAGAGAGAGAGACGGGGGAGAGAGAGAGAGAGAGAGAGAGAGAGCGCGCTGAGGCTGGCCGCGAACCTGATCCTCCGGTCTCTGCCTCCCAAAGTACTGGGATTACAAGCATGCACCACCACGCCCGGCCAAAAAAAGTTTTTTAAAAATAGGACTGGGGATGTAGCTTGAAGGTAGAATGGCCCTGGGTTCCATCCCCCAGAAGGAAGGAAGAAAGGAAGGGAGGGAGGGAGAGAGAAAAAAAGAAGAAAGAAGGGAAGGGAAGGGAAGGGAAGGGAAGGGGAGGGAGAAAGGAAGGAAGGAAGGGAGGAAGGGAAGGGTGTACCTTGGAGGTAGAATGGCCCTGAATTCAATCCCCAATACAAAAAAAAGAAAAAAAAGACCAGAACCTGGCAGCTCTGCCCAGGACAAAGAAGGATCCAGTCCTTGCTGCAAGCACCAGCAAGTCAAGGGGACACGGGTAGAAAGGGACCCCACACAGCTCCTCCGTCTGTCCCTGTCTCTGCCTCCACGTGCTCAGCCTCCGCCCAGCACGCGGGGTGGGACGCTCACCTCTGTGGATCACAGACAGCTTGCTATGTAGGTGCTCCAGGGCCCGCACGATCTGGGTGGGGACAGAGGAGGGCAGAGAGGGGAGGGCTGTGATTCCATCGGACATGACAGGGTGGTGAGACCCGCCCCCTCCACACACCCCCAGCCCTGGTCACCCGGCTCCTGCCCACACCCCAGCATCTGCCCTGGCCTCCTGGCCATCTCAGTGCAGACACGCTGGCCTCCAAACTCTACCTGACCCTTCAACTCCAACACGACCTGCCCAAGACCCCTACAGGTCCCGGGCTGACACCCCGCTTGCCAGTCTCTCTGGCTCCTCCCTCGGTACAGATACCCACTGGGGAGTCTGAGGTCCGGGCACGTTTTAAATGTTTCCAAATGCTGTCAGGATTGAGAACAACGGGTTTCCCCTTTTCTTTCGGCTGTGAGGAACATTTAGACTCAAAAAAGCAACCCCTTTCCCCCAGCTAAGCTCGGACCGCTACGAGCCACCTCGGAGTATGTGATGAACACTAAGTTCTGGCTGGGCGTGGTGGCGCACGCCTATAATCCCAGTACTTGGGAGACCGAGACAGGATGATCACAGAGTCGAGGCCAGCCTCAGCAACTTAGCAAGACTCTGTTTCCAAATAAAAAATAAAATAGGGCTAGGGGTGTAGCTCGGAGGTAGAATGTCCCTGGGTTCAGTTCCCCCCACTAAATTCTTTTTTTTTTTTTTTTGGTATTGGGGATTGAACTCAGAGGCATTCTACCTCTGAGCTACACTCCTACCCCTATTTTTTTCATTTTTATTTTGAAACAGTGTCTCACTAGGTTGATGAGAGTCTCATTACTTGCTGAGGCTGTCCTCGAACCTGTGATCCTCCTGTCTCAGCCTCCCAAGTACTGGGATTACAAGTGTGCACCACCACGCCTGGTTCACTAAGTTCTTTTATTTTTTTTGGTATTGGGGATTGAACCCAGAGGCATTCTACCTCTAAGCTACACTCCCAGCCCGATTTTTATTTCTTATTTGGAAACAGGGTCTCACTAGGTTGCTGAGAGCCTGGCTCAGTTGTCGAGGCTGGCTTTGAACCTGCGATCCTCCTGTCTCAGCCTCCCAAGTACTGGGATTACAAGTGTGCACCACCACACCTGGCTGTTCACTAAGTTCTTTCTTAAAAATGGCCCAAAAGAGAGTTGGAGTCCACGGCCTGGAGTCAGGGACATGCCAAATCCGTGGGGCTCCAGAAGACGGAGCGCCCTCCCTGTGTCTCCTCAGTACCAACACTCTGGTCTGGGCTGGAGGAGATGGCCCCTGGGGACAGTCACTCGGTGGGCTCTGTGCCTGATGGGCGCGGCTGAGCCCCTGGAACCCAGTCCCCGGGGCCCGGGACACTTACAGACACGGCGATCTCCCCCAGAATGTCCTCTGGAATCGTCATGTTTTTCTCCAGCACCTTCCGGTAGAACTTGTCTAGGGACGTGTCCATCAGCTCCATGCAGATCCACACGTCTCCCTGCAGGTGCGCCACAGCTCAGCCTGGCCCGCGGGGACCCCCGGGTGCCGCCTCACATGACCGGGACGGAGGGGCCACGCGCCCACCCACCGGCCCTCGGAGGTTCCTTCCTGTGGCTCCGGTCCCTCCAGCTCTGCCTCTCTACTTTTCCAGCCTCTTCCCCTGGCCTCCCCTGGCCTCTGCCTCCACTGCCAGGCCCCTGTGCCCGCCTCTTTAATTCCATAGCTTTTCCAAGGAGGAGCGACAGAATTGTGAGCCTGACAGCAGGACCCAGCCAGTGTGCGACCTCTGTTACAAACTGAGGAGGCGTTACCACGCTGGCCTCATCTTACAGACTGGGAAAGAGGCACGCAGCCGGGCGCCTGGCTTGGCCAGCGCTCTTGCAACAGACAGGGAGGAACTGCGTTTGGCACCCCAGGTCCCTCTGGGTCCCCAGCACCTGACACCCAGGAGGGGGCTGAATGGCAGAGGGTCCCTAGCAGGTGGTGGCACCCAGTCCCCACCATGCTTACCTCTCTGAAGAGCGCCCCGTAGAAGGTGACTGTGTAGAAGCAGTCGACCGTGCGCATGTTGACATCTAGGTCCATGAGCAGCCGCTTCTGCTCCTGTGAGTTCACGGTGGCCCGGATCCGCTGCAGGGAAAGGGGGCTGCCATCAGGGGCCGCGTGGCAGGGCTGCAAGCTCTGGGGACCCACAGCCAGGCCACCCTGAACAGCTCTGCCTCATCACTGGTCACCATGAGGGAGAGAGCCACAGGGTGGAGTCACTGCCCCCAGGCCGGTGCCCCTGGCAGGCTAGGACGTACCCCACTTACCTTCACAGCCATGATGGTGCCACTCTGGGCGTGCCGCACCTTCTCCACCACTCCATAGGCTCCGCGGCCCAGCTCCGAGATGGTCACCAGGTCATCAGCCTCCACCTCAAAGTTCTTAGGGGACAGAAAAGGTATGGGGTTAGTGGCAGCTAGGCCAGGATCCCCCACCCGGCAGAAAGAGAAGAAGAGTTAGAACTGGGCTGGAGCCTCCCAGGAGCTGTTCCCTGCTGTGTGACCTTGGGGAAGTCACCCGGCCTGACTGAGCCTTGAACTAGCCTCTAGAAAATGGGCATAATCCCAGTACTTGGGAGGCTGAGACAGGAGGATCACAGGTTAGAGGCCAGTAACTTAGCAAGATCCTTAGCAACTTAGACCCAGTTTCAAAATAAAAAATAATAGGCTGGGCGTGGCGATCTATCTATCTATCTATCTATCTCTCTCTATATATATATATCCCCTCTATCCTCTCTCTCTCTCTCTCTCTCTCTCTCTCTCTCTCTCTCTCTCTGCCTAGTGAGGCCCTCCGCAACTTCGTGAGACCCGGTTTCAAAAATAAAGCATAAAAAAATAGGGCCGGGGGCGTAGCGCGGTGGTAGAACGCCCCTGCATTCAATCCCCGGTACTGCAAAAAAAATAAATAAATAAAAAATAATATAGGGCTAAGAGTGTGACTCAGAGGTAGAATGCCCCTGGGTTCAATCTCCAGTACCAAAAAACAAAACAAAGCTGGGCGTGGTGGCACCCGCTTGTAATCCCAGTACTTGGGAGGCTGAGACAGGAGGATTCCGGATCATGGCCAGCCTCAGCTACTTAGTGAGGCCCTCCGCAACTTAGTGAGACCCTGTTTCAAAATAAAGAATAAAAAATCGGGCTGGGGGTGTAGCTCGGAGGTAGAATGCCCCTGGGTTCAATCCCTAGTACCACAAAGAAAAAAAAAAAACAGGCAATATGTGACATCCAGGGGACGTCACTGGGAGCCTTTCCCTCTTCCCCCTGCCCTACACTGGTAGGGGCAGGTATTCACTCAGCCCCTACAGGTGATGCAGGTGTGGGCGCTCATGGCCATAGTCCAAGGTCAGAGAACCCCAGCTCTGAGCCCCCCAGGCAGTGCCAATCCCCAGCCCAGACAGGAGGGCGAGGGGGTGGGAGGGTCCAGGGCCAAGCCAGCAAGGCGTGCCTGGAACCCAGTTCAGAGGGCCACCCACAGCCACCCAAGGGCCCGGATGAAGCGGGAGGCCACCAGCTCTGCGGCACCTACCCTGTCTCCAATGGTGATGAAGGTCCGGGAGTCCAGGTTCCGGGGGGGTCTGCAGAGAAAGCAGACGCTGTGAGCTCAGGGGAACTCCAGCCTCCCCAGGAGCTGGCTGTGTGGGGATGGGGTGTGCCCTGGCCAGAGGGGCTCCCAGGGTCACCCCCTTTCACGGGCTGCTGAGATCTGCTGGGGGCTGGGGTGGCCATGGGCAGAGTCCCCAAGATGGGGACTGGGAGGAGATGCAGAGCAGACAGACAGGAGGAGGAGCGAGGTGGGCAGCCCCCCAGGAAGCCTCTCCGGGGAAACCAAGGCACACTCACGTGGGGTCGGGCACGGGTGGCTTAGACACACAGGAGATCCGCAAGTCCTTCTTCCTCTTGGATTTTCCTACAAGGCAGAGACGGCGAGTGCCTGGTGAACCCTTGGTCCAATAACGTCCCTGGGGCTAGACAAGGCTGGGGACGGGGGTGGCTCAGTTCTCCCCACTCTCAGACATGAATGCCCATCGTGGTCAGCACACTGAGGGGGACCCAGAGCCCCTGGGCCCCACCATGTGCTCGGCCGACCACACACACTGCAGGATCGGCTGGGCAAGAGAGGCTGGACTGGCTTACAGCCAGGGAAGGGGATGGGGATGTGTTTGGGCAGCCCCTACCCTAGGCCGCACAGCCTGGGGCAGGCCAGGTCTGACAGCCCGACCCTGCAGGAGACATGGGTCCCGAGTTCCTGTTTGGGGCTGAACTGGGTCTCAGAAAGACTCAAATGTTAAGTCTTAACCCCAGGACCTCAGAATACAGCCTTATTTGGAGATAAGGTCTTTACAGACGTAACTAAATTAAAATGAGGTCACCAGAACTTGGTGGCCCGGCATGGTGACGCAATCCTTGGGAGGCTGAGATAAGAAGATCTCAGGTTCAAGGCCAGACTCAGCAACTTAGCAAGACCCTCAGCAACTTAGCAAGACCCTGTTTCAAAATAAAACGTAAAAAAGGCTGGTGGTATAGCTTGGAGGTAGAATGCTTCTGGATTCAATCTCTAGTACCAAAAAACAAAACAAAACAAAAAGGCTGGGGGGATTGGGGCACCAAGGGAGGAGAGGGTGAAGAGACCTGGGTGCACCGCCCCCTGCAAACCCAGGAGAGCTCAGACCGGACCATCCTTCCTTCCTTCCTTGGGCAGGCTCAGAAGGTGCTGGCCACGCCCATGAGCTCCAGCCCCCACCCTGAGAAGCCACTTCCTCACTTCCTGCTGCGGAGCGCCCAGTCTGGTGCTTTGTTACCCTGCGACTGCCCCTGGCCTCGCCCTGGGTGGGCGGGTCTGAGACCCCATCCCCGAGCCTCAGTTTCCCCGTGTGTCACTCTGGAACGCAGTTGCTGGCCTCAGGTGGCTGGAGGCCCAGGATGGGTGCCGGCTGGGAGCCCCGGGGGGGAACAGCAACTCAGGGGTTGGTCTGGGTGGGCATCGTGTGCATCCAGGCCCAGGGGGCAGGGGCCATCCCAGGGGACCTCAGCTTCCTCTGTGCACAGCAGGAGCACCGACTCCAAAAGGGCTACAGACACAAGAGAGTAGAAGAGAGTAGGATGCCAACCTGTGACCCAGGAGGGGGCAGGACGTCCCATGGCCCGTGTTGCCCATTGTTCAGATCAGGAAACTGAGGCCCAGAGAAGCAAGCGTGGTGGGGAGCAGTGTCGCTGGCTCCCTGGTCTGCTGCTTGTCCTCCTCTCCTTCTCCTCCTCCTTTTTTATACTAGGGATTGAACCCAGGGGCATTCTACCTCTGAGCAACACCCCCAGCCCTTTTTATTTTTATTTATTTATTATGATGATTATTGTTGTGGGTATGGTACTGTGGATTAAACCCAGGGGCATTCTACCTCTGAGCTACACCCCCAGCCCTTTTTATTTTTTATTTATTTATTATTATTATTGTTGTTGGTGGTGGTGGTGGTGGTATGGTACTGTGGATTGAACCCAGGGGCGTTCTACCTCTGAGCTACACCCCCAGCCCTTTTTATTTTTCATTTTGAAATAGAGTCCTGCTAAGTTACCGAGGATGGCCTTGAATCTACGATGCTCCTGTCTCAGCCTCTGAAGGACTAGGATGACAGGCGTGCACCGCCGCACGGGCTTCATTCTGTTGCTTTCTAGTATGCGTGGCCATGTCAGCGCCTGGGCTCCCTGTACACATGCACGTATACACGCAGAGACGGAGGCGACAGGCCAGTCGAGCTCCAGGAGGCAGCAGAGGGCCCCGGGAGCAGGCTGCCCACCCCGCCGACAGCAGTGAGGCGCCAGGAGGCCCAGGTCCCCGGCAGCGTCTCCCTGGCCGGGCCTGAAAAGCAGCTACACGCGTGGAGGGTGCGGGACACGCTGGCTGGCCTGCAGGGAGCCTCCGTGGGTGACGGCCACCTCTGAACAAGGCACAGCTGGCATCTTGCAGAAGGGTGGAGCAAGGACCGGGAGGTCAGGGAGCGGGCCAGGTGCCCCCAAGAGCCAGGATGACAGGTGCCACCCCCTGAGGAGGGTGGCGACTTGCCCAGGGTACCAAGCACCCAGAGGGTGGCAGAGCTGGGGCCTACCAGGGCTCCACAAAGCCGCCTAGAGCAGAGAGGAGCCACTCACCCACCTCCCTGCCCACTGCGGCCTCCCTGCCCTGGAGACTGCCATGGCCCTGCCACCACCTGCCAAGGGGACCCCAGGTCCTGAAGCCATCTATGAACCAGACTGGAATCCAGCCCCCTGTGTGAGCCAGGCACACGCCCGCGGATCCCTGTGGCTCCCCGTGGCCGAGTCGCAGCAGACAAGCCAGGACCGGGGGCCGCCCAGGTTCTCCTGGGCCTGACACATTCTACACAGCAAGAAGAAAAATCACCCAGAGAAAAGCTGAAGCATGTGGGGCGCCCTGCTCCCCAGGCCCCTCTGCCCTGGCGCTGCTCAAAGTTGCCCTCTAAGCCGGGCCCGGTGGCGCACGCCTGTAATCCCAGTACTTAGGAGGCTAAGACAGGAGGATCACAGGTTCGAGGACAGTCTCAGCAATTTAGCAAGACTCTGTTTCATAATAAAATAGGGCTGGGTGTGTAGTTCAGAGGTAGAATGCCCTGGGTTCAATTCCCAGCAAACACACACACACACAACACACACACACACACACACACACACACACACACACACACACACACGTCGCCCTCTGGGCTCCAGGGGTCCAGGCAGGAGCTGAGCTCCAGCTGGAAGGTGGCAGCTGCAGCAAGTCTCTGCACCCAGCGGTGACAGACACAGCTGTCCTCCCTGAACCTCAGGTTCCTTGTCTGTGAAACAGAGTTGGGCAGAAATGTCAGCCAGCCACCCACCCCACACAGGTGGCAGGACTGAGCAAGGGACGTCTGGTGCACACAAGGAGGCCCTGTGAACCGCCATAAAAGGTTGCCATGGTTACTCCTGGCCTCTCTGGACAGGTGAAAAAATCCACCCTAAATACTGAGAATTAAAGCCGGGCATGGTGGCGCACCCTTGTAATCCCAGTACTTGGGAGGCTGAGACAGGAGGATCACAGGTTCGCGGCCAGCCTCAGCTACTTAGTGAGGCCCTCCACAACTTAGCAAGACCCTGTTTCAAAATAAAGAATAAAAATTAGGGCTGGGGGTATAGCTCAGAGGTAGAATGCCCCTGGGTTCCATCCCCAGTTCTGCAAAAGACAAACAAACAGAATTATAGGTAGTTTTTGTGTGTATATATGTGGTGCTGGGGATTGAACCCAGGGGCATTCTACCTCTGAGCTACACCCCCAGTGCTATTTTATTTTTATTTTGCAACAGAGTCTCACTAAGCTGCTGAGGCTGGCTTCAAGCCTGCAATCCTCCTGTCTCAGCCTCCCAAGTTCTGGGATTACAGGCGTGCACCACAGCGCCCAGCATAGGTCGTTTTTAAGCTTGACTTGAGGCTTTTTGTGATCAAAATATAAAATGTTTTAAGATAGCCAGGCATGGTGGCGCACACTTGTAATCCCAGTACTTGGGAGGCTGAGACCAGAGAATTGCAGGTTCATGGCCAGCTACTTTGTGAGGCCCTCTGCAACTTAGTGAGACCCTGTTTCAACATAAAGAATAAAAATAGGGCTGGGGGTGGAGCTCAGAGGTAGAATGCCACTGGGTTCAATTCCCAGTACAGAAAAAAAAAATGTTTTAGGATAAAGGGCAGTATCACCAGGACGCTGGAGTCTGGCCTTGACCCGGGCCTTGGGCTTCGCAGCCCACCTCCTGCACCCTCCTGCTCCCGGCCGCGGCACCTTCCTCCGCTCTAGGGTTTGGCGATGTTGCAGGACGGCCCCCTGGCCAGGCCTCAATGTCCCCATATGCCAAGGGCATGTCCACACCTGACGCTGGGTGGCTGCTGAGGCCTGCCCCTCTGCCCCTGCTGGCAACAGCCTGGCCTGGCCACCTGCCCTGCAGGGATGCCGGCCTGCGTCAGAAGTGACCTGGGCGCCCTGGGGCAGCTGTGCCAGCTGTCGGAGTGGGCGAGGCTGCCACAGAGACAGCCTAGCAACAGGCCTCGGGCCACCAGCCATTGTCACTGCCTGCCGTCAATGTCAGGGCTTGGCCCAGATGGCTGGGCGGCCTGGGGCTGGCTACCCAGGTGCGGCCCGAGGTGGTGACTGTCACCATAACAAACAAAGGCTCTCGTGCCACTGTGGAAGCCGCCATGTGAGCCCGCCAGCGTCGGCTCACAGGGGCCTGGTGTGGGTCAGCCTGGTGGCAGGCCTGTGTGTCCTCGGGCCACTCCGGCCTCACAGCATTCCCCACGCAGGGAGTGCGGACCTGGGCTGCACTGCTGGTAAGAGGTGCCCACAAGCTGGGCTTGGTGGCACATGCTTGAAATCACAGTACTTAGGAGGCTGAAACCGGAGGATCAAGGGTTTGTGGCCAGCCTCAGCTACTTAGCAAGGCCCTCTGCAACTTAGTGAGACCCTGTTTCAAAATAAAAAATAAAAAATAAAGCTGGGGTGTAGGTCAGAGATAGAATGCCCTTGGGTTCAATCCCCAGTACCACAAATAAATAAGTAAATAGGGCTGGGTGGTATAGCTCAGAGGTAGAATGCCCCTGGGTTCAATCCCTAGAACCACACACACATGCGCGCACACGCGCGGACACACAAAGGTACCCACAGACTGTGACAAAACTCCTGCCTCATCTCTGCCTGCTGGCCCCTCCTTTGCCATTCCCTGGGCGAGCCAGCTCTTGCACCCCAGGGCCTTTGCACGTGCCATTCCCTCTGCCCAGAACACCCTATCCCGAAACCCCAGCCAGGCTGGTACACGCTCTTGCCAGCCTCCTACTTAAAGAGGACCTGGGACCCCCTAGCTAAGCCACTTGCTACCAGCTGTCCCTGAGTCCCTGCAGGCTCCCCTGACGCTTCTCCCAAGTACAACACCAAGGGAGGAAGCAGGCTGAGAGAGGGAGTGCGCCAGTCCACGCCAGGAGTTTTTTCGCAGTCCGTGGGCGCCTCTTACAGCAGTGCAGCCCCACTTCCTAGCTGTGTGGTCTCAGGCAGGTAACCAAACCTCTCTGGGCATCAGGGCGTCCGTGTGCGATGGGGCTAACGGACCAGCCGACCGCCCATCTGGGGTCCTGAGCGCCACACCTTAGGGGATTGGATTAGCGGAGCTGTGCCAGCCCTCCGCCCCAGACCCCTCTATCCCCGCCCACGGCAGGAAGGGCTTCCCATGGGCAGAGAGGAGAAGCCTCAGGGTGCACAGATGCTCCGTGGGGCTCTGACCCCCCTGCCACCCGGAAACAGGCCGTGCGCACCCCCACAGTAGAGCCCACCCACACCGCGTTCGGTGCCACGCGCGGTGTGCCCCCCCGCCCCGCGACAAACCAACACTGGGTACACCCAGTGCTTCCCGCGACTCCTGACTCCCTGGGGGACTCCAGGCCCAGGGCCTGTGCCCATCCCGGAGAACCCAAGTGGCTGCTGCCGTGCCAGGGGGAGGCCCGTGCCTGCCCCTCCCAGTGGCCACCTGCGGAGTCCTCAGAGAGCGCGACTGAGCGCTTAGATGGGCGCTTCGCCTCTACAGCTAATGCTCACGGCTGCTAGGAGCCGAAACCTGCGCTGAGCACCCCACGTTCTCCAGGGCCCCAGATGCCTCGGAGAGGCCCCCGAACGCCAAGCCTTCCAGGGAGCTGTAGGGAAGGGACCGCCCTGAGGTCAAAGAGGCCCTATCCTGGGGTTTGGGGAGGAAGCCTTTGAGCACCCCTGGCCAGGGCCTGGCCTCTGAGCCTGCAGCAAAGTGCAGGCCGGGCGGGGAGCCCTGCCAGTGACACGGGTCCAGCGATGCAGGCGAGGCGAGCCAGCGCTGATGGGACGGGTGCACAGGCTGGGCACTGCACAATTGCATCCCATCTCATTGGAGCCTCTCAGCAGCCCTGTGAGACAGGAACCACCATGACTGACGAGGACCCTGAGGCCCAGGGTTTGTGACATCAAAAGTCTGGCAGAGGAGACTGGTGAAGGTTCGGGGGAGCCCCAGGCAGACGCAGGGGCTGTCTGTCTCCCAGGCACTGTCGGCGCCTACAGCACAAGAGCAGTTCATGACAGAAAGAAAATGCGTGTCTCTGCACGGAACATTCTGCAGAGAAGCAAGAAATTGCGTTTTTGTCCCTTTGAGATTTCTGTGCACAGCCTCAGCTACTTAAGTGTAAGCAATTTAGATAAGAAAGAGAGAGAGGCCTGTTTAAGCCCAGGGGCCGGCGCTGTGGTCTGGGCTCCAGCGTCCTCCTGTCTAAAGGGGCAGCTGGGCTTACCCCATGCAGTCTCATGGTTCTGAGGTGCCTCAGAGGCGCCCCAAGCAGCAGCAGAGCCGGCCCGAGCCCCTGCCTTCCCCGCTCCTCAGCTGGGCAGCCCCGATGTCTGCCCAGGCCACTCTGGCAGGAGACCGGAGCTGCTGTGTGAGCACAGACAGGCCACACTCCCTCTCTGATCCCATCTCCTCGCTTGATGTTCTAAGCGTGGGTGCAATGGCCGCGACCTCTGGGAAGGGACCAGCGAGGGTCGGGACGAAGACAAGACCACGCTCCAGGACCGACCTTCATGTCCCTGGGCATGTTGTGGTCCCCAACTCCAGACCTCGACTGACTCATTCATGGAATAGGGGTGACAATGAACACCACACTGCAGGCCAAACGAGGCTGCGCCCGGGGGATGCCCGTGCCGACAGCTCAGGCTGTGGGGCCCGGCCCAGGGGAGGGACTCCCGTGAATGACATGGGCGTCCCCAGAGCTGCTGGGAAGGGGCGTCCCATGCCCGGAGAGGCCTCCCCAAGGCCTCCACCTGGGCGGTGTGAGATCAGCCAGGCCCTCTGCCAGCCCCTGCCACTACTCACGTACATGGTTTAGTAAATGTCTTTTTCTTTCTTTCTCTTTTCTTTCTTTCTTTTTTTTTTTTTTTTTTTT
>PVJS01035390.1:0-21044 GCA_004027185.1 Glis glis | reverse complement strand
GAAACAACACGAAGTCTGATATGGTAATTTGCAAAATAATTACATTTAATAATCGGGGGGTCGGGGAGGAGATAGAGATGGCAAATTCTCCCGGAGCTCTATAGCCAGGGCCTTATTTTTATAGGAACTTTAAAAGTTAATCAAACACAGAAATCAGCAATTATCACAGGTTACGGTAAAGGTGGTCAGTGAGGCAGGCATGTGACAAACTTAGGGGAAGGAGGGATTAACCATTACTGGGTGGAGATGACATCAAAGACAGCACCTTGAAGATTACACCAGGTCCCTTGGAATGTGTCCGTTTGGGGACAGATCCCACCCAGCCAAATACCATCTATCCAAACTGGGCTGGTCCAAGATGATAATCTCAGTGTGCCTCTAAGACAGGCCTCCGCCCTCGACATTCTCTCTCCTTTAATCCCCAATAAACTATGGCATAATAGAAACAGGATGGTGGTGTATGAGATGTATTGTTCTTAGTGTTCCTTGGTCCTTCCACTGGTGTAGGTCTTGGGCAGGATCCAATGGGAAGTTAATTCTTCTGAAATATCAAAGGAGATACATTTAGGTAACTGGAAAATGAATACTGCTTTTTTTTGAGAAAGTAGCATCAAACAGAAGGAAAGATATTGATCACAAAAGGCATTCTATTTGGTGGAAAGAATCTGGAGTAAAATTAAATGGCAGCCTTTTAACATAAGAACTACTTCGCCGGGCGTGGTAGTGCACGCTTGTAATCCCAGTACTTTGGGAGGCGGAGACCGGAGGATCCGGGTTCGCGGCCAGCCTCAGCTCTCTCTCTCTCTCTCCCTGTCTCTCACTCTCTCTCTCTCTCTACTTAGTGAGGCCCTCCGCAACTTTGTGAGACCCAGTTTCAAAATAAAGTATAAAAAAAAAATAGGGCCGGGGGTGTAGCGCAAAAAAAAAAGATGACCTAATGAAGTAGTTCTTTTTTTTTTTTTTTGCGGTACCGGGGATTGAACCCAGGGGCGTTCTACCTCCGCGCTATACCGGGTCTCACGAAGTTGCGGAGGGCCTCACTAAGGAGAGAGAGAGAGAGACAGGGAGAGAGAGAGAGAGAGAGAGAGAGAGAGAAAGAGAGAGAGCGAGCTAAGGCTGGCAGCGAACCCGGATCCTCCGGTCTCCGCCTCCCAAAGTACTGGGATTACAAGCGTGCGCCACCATGCCCGGCTCATTAGGTCATCTTGATGTAACCATTGAGAGATTAGTAATATTTTGATGAAAAAATGTTTTGACAGAACCACATCAAAAAAGTAAAACAAAAAAAAAAGGGCCCGCGCCACATGGCAGCCAGGTGGGGCTCCTGCGCTCAGCTGTCTGAGCCCAAGCTGCCGCCTGGGGCGTTCGGGTCACCGCCAAGGGACATGGAGCAGCTGCCACAGATTTGAAATGTGCCAACTCTGAACCTGATATACAACAAGAAGGCCTTTCTCTCAAGCAAGAGTTGGCCTTTAACGAAATTACCATGGTTGACACAAAGATGCCGTTTTGGCCCACCAACTTTGGAATCAGCTCCATGGACCTTTCTGTGATGAACAACCACTCTCACTCCTTTGACATCAAGCCCTTCACCACCGTTGGTTTCTCCAGCATTTCTACTCCACACTATGAAGACATTCCATTCACAAGAGCTGACCCCACGGTTGCTGATTAGAAATATGACCTGAAGCCGGGCGTGGTGGCACACACTTGTAATCCCAGTACTTGGGAGGCTGAGACAGGAGGATCCGGGTTCACAGCCAGCCTCAGCTACTTAGTGAGGCCCTCCGCAACTTAGTGAGACCCTGTTTCAAAATAAAGAATAAAATATAGTGCTTGGGGTGTAGCTCAGAGGTAGAATGCCCCTGGGTTCCATCCCCAGTACTGCAAAAAAAATAATAAATAAATAAATATGACCTGAAGCTCCAAGAGTACCAAAGTGTGATCAAAGTGGAAACTGCATCCCCACTTATTATTCTGAAAAGACTCCACTCTGTGATAGGCCTCATGAAGAGCCTTCAACTCCCTCATGGCAATTGAACGCCATGTTTGTGGAGATAGAGTGTCCGGGTTCCACTACGGTGTCATGCTTGTGAAGAACGCAAGGGTTTCTTCCGGAGGACCATCCGATTGAAGCCTATTTATAATAGATGTGATCTTAACTGTAGGATCTACAAAAAAAGTAGAAATAAATGTCGGTACTGTGGATTTCAGAAATGCCTTGCTGTGGGGATGTCTCATAATGCCATCGGGATGGGCGGATGCCACAGGCTGAGAAGGAGAAGCTGTTGGAGATCTCCAGTGATATCGACCAGCTGAACCCAGTGTCGGCTGATCTCCTGGCCCTGGCAAAGTGTTTGTATGACTTATACATAAAGTCTTTCCCGCTCACCAAAGCCAAGGTGAGGGCGATCTTCACAGGAAAGATAACAGGCACATCACCATTTGTCATCTATGATATGAATTCCTTAGTGATGGGAGAGGATAAAATCAAGTTCAAACATATCACCCCCCTGCAAGAGCAGAGCAAAGAGGTGGCCATCCGCACCTTTCAGGGATGCCAGTTTTGCTCGGTGGAAGCTGAAGGGATCACAGAGTATGCCAAAAATATTCCTGGTTTTATAAACCTTGACTTGAACAACCAAGTAACTCTCCTCAAATATGGCGTCCGTGAGATCATCTACATGATGCTGGCCTCCCTGGTGAATAAAGACGGGGTTCTCATATCAGAGGGCCAAGGAGTCATGACAAGGGTGTTCCTCAGGAGCCTGTGGAAGCCCTTTGGTGACTTTATGGAGTCCAAGTTAGAGTTTTCTGTGAAGTTCAATGCACTGGAATTAGATGACAGCCACTTGGCAATATTTACAGCTGTCATTATTCTCAGTGGAGGCTGCCCAGGCATGCTGAATGTGAAGCCCACTGAACACATCCAAGACAACCTGCTCAAGCCCTGGAGCTGCAGCTCAAGCGGAACCAGCCTGAGTCCTCGCAGCTGTTTGCCAAGCTGCTCCAGAAAATGACGGACCTCAGACAGATAGTCACGGAACACGCGCAGCTATTGCAAGTGATAAAGAAGACGGAGACAGATATGAGCGTTCACCCCCTCCTCCAGGAGATCTACAAGGACTTGTATTAGCAGAGAAGTCCAACTCCACCAAGAACATGTCCCTTCTTCCAATTGCACTATTATTTTGAGGGAAAAATCTGACACCTAAGAAATTCACTGTGAAAAAGAATTCTAAAAAGAAAAGGTTTTAGAATATGATCTACTTTATGCATATTGTTTATAAAGATACATTTACAATTTACTTTTAATATTAAAAATTATCATGTTATGAAAAAAAGTACAAAAAATATTTTTTTATTACCAAAGGTGGGGGGGATACACACACCCCTCCATCCTTGAGCCTCTGTCCCTTCATTCTCTCATTGGGTAATGTTCACGCCAGGTGTTCCTTGCTGGGTGCATGATTACTATGTTTTCATATAATTCAGATTGTATACTGGGCTGAAATTTTCTTTATGGACTTTTGGGGGGGTACTGGGCATTTTACCTCTGAGCTACATTCCCAGTCCTTTTTATTTTTTTGCTTTGAAATAGGGCCTCAGTAAGTTGCTGAGGTTAGTCTCCAACCTGTGATCCACCTGTGTCAACCTCCTAAGTCCTGGGATTACAGGTATGTACCACCATGCCTGGCTGCAAAAGACTATTTTAAAACACATTTTAAAGTAGTTGAAATGAAGCCAGGCGTGGTGGCGCACGCTTGTAATCCCAGTACTTGGGAGGCTGAGACAGGAGGATCCGGGTTCGCAGCCAGCCTCAGCTACTTAGTGAGGCCCTCTGCAACTTAGTTAGACCCTGTTTCAAAATAAAGAATAAAAAATAGGGCTAGGGGAGCGCCGGGTATGGTGGTGCATGCTTGTAATCCCAGTACTTTGGGAGGCGGAGATCGGAGGATCCGGGTTTGTGGTCAGCCTCAGCTCTCTCCCTCTCTCTCTCTCTCTCTCTCTCTACCTAGTGAGGCCCTCCGCAACTTCGTGAGACCCGGTTTCAAAATAAAGTATAAAAAAATAGATAGGGGGGTGTAGCGCAGAGGTAGAATGCCCCTGGGTTCAATCCCCGGTACCGCAAAAAAAAAAAAAATAGGGCTGGGGGTATAGCTCGGAGGTAGAATGTCCCTGGGTTCAATCATCAGTGCCACAAAAAATAATTAAATTAAAGTAGTTGAAATGAAGCAAGTTATGGTTCAGGTAAAGCGGTTCAATTAAAATGTAGAAGTGTAAAAGCAGGAGCTGGGTGAAAAGAAAAAGAGTGCAACCGAGAGATGAGAAATGGTAAAACAAGGGCTTGTGGCTAAATAAGAAGTCAAAATATCATTGTCCAAGAGCAGTATCTGTAGTGATTGAAAACCAAGCCTGAAGCTAGGCTGCATGTTAAACCCTTTGAATCATACAAAGTAAACACTCAAAAATGACAACCTTTAGCCCATAAAGAATACTTTTAGGGTGAGGCCAGTAAAGCAGGGCTCTACCGGTTTGGCATTGAACTAACATGAGCAAAGTTGATTCAGTGATTGGTAGAAAGTGAACAAGGATCAACCGGATCAGACACAGTCCATGCCTCCCTCCTACAACCCCTTACACCTGTGGAACCAGATCCCTGGCATGGAGGGGCCCTAAGATCCCTGGGCTGGAGGGACCCTAATTTCAGTCCAGTGCATAAAATCCTGTATATATTACATTGGCAGTTCTACACAAGTTTATATTTTGAAAACTTAAAGTTACATTTTAGAAGCAGATATTTTTGTTTTTAACTAGTCCTGTGAGAGAAAACACTTTTTAAAGGTATTTTTTATTTTGTTGGAATTATCTGTCTATGTTTTGGTCTCCACTAGACTGTAAACTCCTCTAACTAGGAACCACATCTACTCCTGAGTTCTGTTCCCAAGAACTCAGCTCAGTGCATGGGGAATTTTTTTGTTTTTTGTTTTTGTAGTACTGGGGATAGAACCCTACAGCACTCTTCTACTGAGAAACATCCCCAGCCCTTTTTATTTTTTATTTTGAGACAAGGTCTCTCTAAGTGGACGAGGCTGGCCTGGGACTTGGGATCCTCCCACCTGAGCCTCAGGTAGCTGGGATTACAGGCATATGATGTGGCATGGTGCCTAGCTCATTTTCCATTTTTTTTTCTATACAAGTTGATAATTTTGTTCTCTGAACACATAATTCTGGGGGAAGTTACCCTAAGAACATTCAAGATGGTCAAGTGAGAGTGGTCATCATTATTTATTTATTTATTTATTTATTTATTTATTTTTGCGGTACTGGGGATTGAACCCAGGGGCATTCTACCTCCAAGCTACATCCCCAGCCCTAATTTTTATTCTTTATTTTGAAACAGGGTCTCGCTAAGTTGCAGAGGGCCTCACTAAGTAGCTGAGGCTGGCCGCGAACCTGCAATCCTCCTGTCTCAGCCTTCCAAGTACTGGGATTACAAGTGTCCACCACCACGCCCGGCGACCATCCTCTTTAAAAGAGCTGTGCCAGCAGGGTGTGGTGGTGCACACCTGTAATCCCAGTATATTTGGGAGGCTGAAACAGGAAGATTACAGGTTTAAGGACAGTCTCAGCAACATAGTGAGGCTCTCAGCAACCTAGCAAGACCATGTCTCCAAACAAAAATTTAGATAGGGCTGTGGGTGTAACTTGGAGGTAGAATGCCCCTGGGATCAATTCCCAGTACACCACACACACACACACACACACAAACACACACACAGCTGTGCCCCTCCAATTCTAAGGACCTCTGATTCTGCAATCCATCTCTTGCTCTTAGTAGGCTCTCATTGCACGTTTGAAGGAATGAATTAGTTTCCTTAAATAATTTGGCTTTAGTTTGATGTTAAAGTAGGAATAACTCTAGACTGATTCTCTCTTTTTTTCCTTGCTATACTAGGGATTGAATCCAGGGGTATTCTACCATTGAGCTACATCCACAGCCCTTTTCATTTTTTGTTTTGAGACAGGGTCTCACTAAGTTGCCCAGGCTGGCCTCAGTCATCCTCCTGCCTCAGCCTCCAGGGTCGCTGGGATTACAGACGCTGTGCCTGGCTGCATGGGGACTTGAAAGAAAATTCCTGCCAATCGTGTAGCTCTCCACCGTGAGGTGGAAGAGAGGGCGGGATGGCCGGTTTGAACAGATCCCTCTGCAGGTCTGCGCTACCGGGTCGGGCCTTTGGAGTCAGGCGTGCTGGGAGTTGTAGACAGTTTCGCTTCCGTAGCCCAGGATCACTTTAAGGGAAAAGCAGGAAGT
Organism: Glis glis; assembly: GCA_004027185.1. NCBI lineage: Eukaryota > Metazoa > Chordata > Mammalia > Rodentia > Gliridae > Glis > Glis glis. Next base: position 14,728 of record PVJS01035390.1, on the reverse strand, counting down.
GAGAAGTGGATGCGAGCGCCGGGCAGGGATGGAGCTAGAGCGTCACTGTCTCCAGAGAGAGTGGTTGAGTGTGCGGGCAGCGGCCAGTGATGAGTGTTGCTCTGCCCAACGCGGGTCCCGCCCACGTCTTCTTCCAATGAGGAGCAGCGGAGCGGGCGGGGTGCTGGCGGAAGGAGGCGGGCGGAGCAGCCCCTCCCATCAGCTGTTGCACGTGTTTGCACGTCGTTGTTTGTTTTGCAATTCTTTAATAAGAGCGGAAAGTCCGTGAGGCCCAGATCGCTGCTGAAGGGTCCGCGGCGAGCTTCTGGACAGGCGGCCAGGTGACCGTGGGCGTTCCCGGCTCCGGGTCCTGCAGGCGCCCCGATCCCCCGCCGCTGGGAGGACGCGGCAGTGTGGCTGGCTGCTCCACCCGACCTCCGGGGACAGCCTTGGAGCGCCGGCGTCTTTCATGAAGAGCATTGATTGACGCGTGCTCTCCGTCTCTTGCCCTTCTTTCTCTAGGACAAGTGACACTGATCCAGCCAGGTGAGATCTCTGGAGACCATGGCCAAGAAAAGAATTGCGGTGATCGGAGGAGGAGCGAGCGGTCTCTCTTCTATCAAGAGCTGCCTGGAAGAAGGCTTGGAGCCTGTGTGCTTTGAAAGGACTGGTGACATCGGAGGACTCTGGAGGTACCAGGCAAGTCTCCGGGCTCCTTAATACTTTTGCACTCCTTGCCACTAGGTGCATGCACGTTTTATCTGGTGTCAGGGAATGCAGTGAAGCAAGACAGAGACTCAACTTATTGCAGTTCTACCTGCTGACCTCCTAGCAGCCGCCGCCAGCTCCTTTGGAGCGGTTCCTCTTTCCCTAGGCTGGCAACAAAATGCTTCCCGGATATCACGTGTGCTTCCTATTACATTATCTGTGAAAACCATATAGAGACCGTTTTCGTTTTATGAGTTTTGCTGCTGTCCAGAAGAGAAAAACAACTGGGTCACAAAAGGACAGGCATGAGAAAGTGCAGAGGGGTTAGAAAATGTAGAGTGGTTGCTTCTGCTCTCTATTAATAGGTAAATGAGGTTTATCCGCTTGCAACTCCTTCCACGAATCCTCACTTTTTCAATCTTATTTTTTCCATTAAAAAAAATCCAGTTCACTTTAGGCAATTATTTGGCAATCCTAGACCTTGGATTGAATATAAAATCTAATGGCCTTGTTTGCTTTGAACTTCTTCCCTTGGGAAGTTCAAAGTTCTTGATCTTCCAGAAGAGGGCAAAGGCCACCTGCACCTGGTTCTTGTCTTTGCATATTCTCGGGGTTTTTTGTTTGTTTGTTTGTTTGTTTGGTTTTGGTGTGTGTGTGTGTGTGTGTATGTACAACTGGGGATTGAACCAGGGGCATTCTACCTCTGAGGTATACCCCTAGTCCTATTTTTTTTTTTTTTTTTTTTTTTTTTTTGGAAACAGTGTCTCACTGAGTGTCTTGCTAAATTGCTGAGGCGGTGCTCCTCCTGTCTCAGCCTCCCAAGTACTGGGATTACAGGCATGTGCCACCATACCCAGATCTATAATAAATTTTTTTTTTTTTTGCGATACTGGGGATTGTACGCAGGGGCGTTCTACCTCCGCGCTACGCCCCCGGCCCTATTTTTTATACTTTATTTTGAGACCGGGTCTCATGAAGTTGCGGAGGGCCTCACTAAGTAGAGAGAGAGAGAGAGAGACAGGGAGGGAGAGAGAGAGAGAGAGAGAGAGAGAGAGAGAGAGAGCTGAGGCTGGCCGCGAACCCGGATCCTCTGGTCTCCGCCTCCCAAAGTACTGGGATTACAAGCGTGCGCCACCACGCCCGGCGTAAATTTTAAAATGCACATCCAGCCCTGCAACTAGTAACAGTATAGAATATTATCTACTTAAATGATAGTTATGCTTATTAAATGTCAAAGAATATCAATCACCTTCATCAATCTCCAAATCAGTTTGCTTTTAAACTCATTTTCTGAACTAGTGAATGGCATTGAGGTGCCGCAGATGTGTTTCTCATTTCATAAAAACTAACACAGTATTGACCAGCTACTTAAAAGTGGCTTTATGGACTTTCTTAGTTGAACAGGAATGCCATCCTTTTGCATCGTGGCTCTGTTTGGGCGACACTCTATTTGACAGTAGTCCTTATTCAGATCTAGCATGGATGCCCTTAGCAGAGCCCTGTGTCTTTATCATAATCAGTCTTGAGCAGGGCTAAAAAGCCTATTACTCAGTTTTTAGCAATCAACAGAAAATTCTACTCTTGAAATCTAGTCATAACTTAGTGTAGAGGTTACGAGCACTGTATTAGATTCAAAGCCTGTGTCTGTCATCTACTTGAAGTGTGGCCTTGTGCAAATCCTTAAACTTCTTGGTGCTCACTGTTTCTTCATCTTTAAGAAGGGGATAGTAGCTGGGCACAGTGGTGCACGCCTGTAATTCTAGTACTTGGGAGGCTTAGACAGGAGGATCACAGGTTCTAAACCAGCCTCAGCAACTTAGGGAGATGTTGTTTTAAAATAAAAAATGAGCCGGGCATGGTGGCGCACACTTGTAACCCCAGTACTTTGGGAGGCGGAGACCGGAGGATCCGGGTTCGAAGTCAGCCTCAGCTCTCTCTCTCTCTCTCTCTCTCTCTCTCTCTACTTAGTGAGGCCCTCCGCAACTTCGTGAGACCCGGTTTCAAATTAAAGTATAAAAAATAGGGCCGGGGGTGTAGCGCAGAGGTAGAAAGCCTCTGAGTTCAATCCCTGATACCGCAAAAAATAAATAAATAAAATAAAATAAAATAAAAAATGAAATAGGGCTGGGAATGTAGCTCGGAAGTAGAATGTCCCTGGGGTTTAATTCCCAGTACCACAAAAAGAGGGAGGATAATAACAGTATCCACTTGATAGAGTTATCATGGGTAATAAATGAGTGAATTGTAATTATATCAATTACTCATAATAGTGCTAGGCACACAGTACTACATGTGTAGTACTACTACTCTGCTAAGTATCCTAGCCAGGTTTGGCAACTACTGAACTGGCATGATATCAGTTGAGGAAGGAAGGAGGTTGGGAAGGTAGCCATTATCCTGCCTGATTATCAGGTTTCTGGTTTTTATCTCTAAAGTGGTTTAAAGTTCTTCTCTGCTAAAGACACACCTTGGGATTTTTTTTATTATCCTCTTGGCAAAATTTCAACATCTTATGAACTGCTTCATTGAAAATAAACTATGTTTCATCATAACTTGTTGACTTCTGTTAAGGCATCACTATTGACAATTCACCATTATATTCTAGACCCCAATATGACACCTGGCACATACAAGCTCCCCAATATATTTATGTTTATTAAATGATTCTCTGAGGAGCAAACTATCCTGAGTGTCTGCTTAGAATACTTATTATTATTATTATTATTGTTATTTTATTATTTTTGCAGTACTGGGGATTGAACCCAGGGGCATTCTACCTCCAAGCTCCACCCCCAGCCCTATTTTTTTATTCTTTTATTTTGAAACAGGGTCTCACTAAGTTGCAGAGGGCCTCACTAAGTAGCTGAGGCTAGCTGCAAACCCGGATCCTCTGGTCACAGCCTCCCAAGTACTGGGATTACAAGCATGTGCCACCATGCCCGGCTTGCTTAGAATACTTATTGAGCAAGAGACTCTCACTCTCACATGTTCTCTGGTTACAGTTGTGGAGCCTGAGGTATTTAAACATCCACTAATGTTGACTTAAACATATTTTACATGCTGATAGTGGCTTCCTAGAGGATTTTCTCTGAGATCTGCTTCCCTACCATTCCCTTGCTTGTTATTCAGAGTCTTGCTGTCCCTTTCCCACCCCAAAACTTTTTTATTTTCTAATCCATTAGGGGTTTTATATATAGAATTGGTCCAAGCACTTTGGAATTCCACCAAGATGTCCAGTAAGAACACTGGAGACCCCAGGGATTCTGTTTTATTTTCTGACAGGTCCCTGGGAGTTGGTATGTTTTCTTTTTCTTCTTTGATATCATTACTTATATTTTCCTATCTCCTTTCCTCTTCCTCCGTTCCGCCTGACAAACCGGTAGTTGCCTCCGTCTTGCATAACTGAATTCCTTGTGTATGTGTGTGTGTGTGTGTGTGTGTCTGGCTTAGTTGAATACTTTTTTAATAATAATTACACTGTTGGGTGTGGTGGCACACACTTCTTTTTTTTTTTTGCGGTACCGGGGATTGAACCCAGGGGCGTTCTATCTCCGCACTACACCCCCGGCCCTAATTTTTATACTTTATTTTGAAACCAGGTCTCACGAAGTTGCGGAGGGCCTCACTAAGTAGAGAGAGGGAGAGAGAGCACTAAGGAGAGAGAGAGAGAGACAGAGAGAGAGAGAGACAGAGAGAGAGAGAGGGAGAGAGAGAGACAGAGAGAGAGAGAGCTGAGGCTGACCACAAACCCGGATCCTCCGGTCTTCGCCTCCCAAAGTACTGGGATTACAAGCGTGCGCCACCACGCCCGGCTAATTTTAGATATTCTTGGGGAAAACCATGACTACAATTCAAAGGGCTTACAGTGTAGTAGGGGGGATATGGAATATACTACAAGACATTTCTTGAGTACTAAGCTGCGAAATAGAAAATTTATAGGAAATGGGACAATACCTAAAATTTTCATTAGGGCCAAGATGTAGTCACAGCTACCTTAAAAAGTATTCTTTGGTTGGGCCAGGCATGGGGCACACACCTATAATCCCAGTAATTTGGGAGGCTGAAGCAGGAGGTTTGCAAGTTTGAGGCTAGTCTGGACAACTTAGCAAGACACTGTCTCAAAATAAAAATAAAAAGAGCTGGGGATGTAGCTCAGTGGTGGAGCACCTCTGGGTTCTATCCCCAGTACCATAAATGAAAAAAATTTAAAATACTAACCCTATGGAAAACTCCCTCTTAGCTGGGCACTGTGGCACACGCCTGTAGCCCCACCTAATTAGGAGTTCAGTCAGAAGGATTCCAGCCTGGGCAAAACAGTGAGACCCTGTCTCAAAATAAAAAGTAAAGTGCTGGGAATATAGCTCAGTGGTAGAATATACCTGGATTCGATCCCCTGTACCAGCTGGTTATGGTGACTCAGGCCTGTAATCCCAGTACCTGGGAGGCCATGACAGGAGGATTGTAGGTTTTGAGGCCAGCCTTGGCAATTAGTGAGACCTATTTCAAAATGAAAAGGGCTGGGGATGTAGCTCAGTAGTAGAATGCCCCTGGGTTTATTTGGGTTTTATTTGTTTGTTTGTTTTTGCGGTACCGGGGATTGAATCCAGGGGCATTCTACCTCTGAGCTAAACTCCCAGCCCTATTTTTTTATTCTTTATTTTGAAACAGGGTCTCACTAAGTTGTGGAGGGCCTCACTAAGTAGCTGAGGCTGGCCGCAAACCCAGGTCCTCCGGTCTCAGCCTCCCAAGTACTGGGATTACAAGTGTGCACCACCACGCCTGGCTAGCCCCTGGTTTTAATCCCCAGTGCCACACACACACATACAAAAGTCCCCAGTACTGCCAATACCCCCAAGACAAACAAACAAACAAATAAAAAACAAACACTGCAATTCAAGAAAGTATAAAATAGGTGGGAAAAATTAGAAGGGACTTGAAGGGAGACTCATGAAAAACTTACCAGCAGCCAAAAAGAAATGAGACTGTGGATTCCGGGGTACTAGTGGGCATGATCAGTTTAGGAATCCTACACTAAATCATTCAAAAAGAAGGGGAGGAAAACAAGCCGTGTGTAGACAAATCCAACAAACACCCTCTTTTTGGGCCATTGAATGTTTTATAATACCTAATATCTGTTCATTTCTGTAATAAAAAGGAAGGGGGGGGTCCAAATTGGTTAAGGCGTTTTTCCATAATAAAAAAATGTAAACATAATAGGTTTGAAAACCTGTCACTTGTGACAGCGACAGAATAATAGGCTGGGTTCATATTGCGTATTTTATGGAGTCCCCACAAGGACCCCATGAGGTAGTTACTAGGTGTTTTTTTGAGGAGGCAGTTTGTTTTAGGGGGCAGAACACTGGATCAGGGACTAACATTATAGAAGCAGTGCTCCTCATTTTTCATGTGCATCTGAATCACTTGAGGATTTTGCAAAAACGCAAGTTCTGATTCAGTAAGTGTGGAATGGGTCCTGAGATTCTAGCAATTTCCATAGTGATGCTCTTTCTGCTGGTCCAGAGACCGCATTTCGGGTAACAAGGCTCTAGAGAAGTGGTCCTCAAATTTCAGTGTATTTTTTAAGCATTTAGCTTGTTTCCTTTTTATATAATGCATAATGTTGGCATTAACATCCTTTACCCAAAATCTTTGTTTACAATGCTGGATATTTTTTTAAAGGCTACAAAAATTTCAAGGTTTTTTATATACATTGTGACATTGCTCAGCAAACATTGTGCTAGCTAACTTATATTCTCCCGGGTAAATGTTCCTGTTTACCCTATTTTTACTCATTTAAATGACTATTACTTGGTGCCAGTAAAAATTGGGTGATTAGAAAACTCATACTGGAAAGAATGTAAGTTATTATGATGTTTTCTGGAGAACAATGTCACAATGTGTTGAAAACTTTTGAGTCAGCCGGGCGTGGTGGTGCACGCTGTAGTCTCAGTACTTGGGAGGCTGAGACAGGAGGATCGCAGGTTCGTGGCCAGCCTCAGCTACTTGCTGAGGCCCTCCACAACTTAGTGAGACCCTGTTTCAAAATAAAAAGAATAAAAAATAGGGCTGGGGGTGTAGCTCAGAGGTAGAATGTCCCTGGGTTCAATCCTCAGTACCACAAAAAAAAAAAAGAAAGCTCTTGAGTCTTACCCAGTCAGCTGGGCAGTTCTCCCTTGGAATCTCATGTGATTGCAATCAGATGACAGGTAAGACAGGACATTTGATATGGCTGTTTTGCTCACATATTTAGGACTTCACTGGCACAGCTAGAATTTCTGAGGGCTGGCAGAATACTCTTTTTTTTTTTTTTGCAGTACTGGGTATTGAACGCAGGGGCATTCTACCTCCGCGCTACGCCCCCAGCCCTATTTTTTATACTTTGTTTTGAAACCGGGTCTCATGAAGTTGCGGAGGGCCTCACTAAGGAGAGAGAGAGAGAGAGAGAGAAAGAGAGAGAGACAGGGAGAGAGTGAGAGAGCTGAGGCTGGCTGCGAACCCAGATCCTCCGGTCTCTGCCTCCCAAAGTACTGGGATTACAAGCATGCGCCACCACGCCCGGCCAGAATACTTTTTCTACCACAGACGTTCTCGTGTGCCTAGGTTGGGCTTCCTCACAGTATGGTTGTCTCAGCTGGGTTTATTACGTGGCTGCTGGCTTCCACCAGAGTGAGCCTTCTAAGAGACCCTGGTACTTACAACTATTTATGACTTACTCTTGACATCATTCAGTGCCATTTCAACTGTATGTAGTTGGTCAAAAGCAAGTCATAAGGAAACTCAGGTTCAAGGGGAAAAAGAGCTACACAGGAGTGCAAATACTGGAACATGTGGAGGTGTGTGTGTGTGTGTGTGTGTGTGTGTGTGTGCGCGTGTAATTGTTTGAATTGGCATTTCTTTCAGAAAACTTCTTCAAACGTTTATCGGCTATTTACATATCATGCAGTTAATTCTTGAGTTGCTAAAAATGTATCGTACTCACTGCAGGAAAATCCTGAAGAAGGAAGAGCCAGTATTTACAAATCAGTGATCATCAATACTTCTAAGGAGATGATGTGTTTCAGTGACTACCCCATCCCAGCTCATTATCCTAACTTCATGCACAACTCCCAGGTCCTGGACTACTTCAGGCTGTATGCCAAAGAATTCGACCTCCTAAAGTATATCCGATTCCAGGTAGGCAATTTTGTGGATATTCTTGTGTTTGAAGTTGTTTGTCAAGTCAGTGAATATTGTGGCTTCATTTACCAGTGCTTACATGTAAGGATTGGCTTGATACGCATGTGTCCAGGCAAAGATGCCACTCTTTGTTCTCTGTGTACCCAAAACAATATCCACGGAAAGGTCTCTCTTTTGTGTATTTTGGCTGCAGATACAGGAAGCCACCTGCCAGGGTGTTTTCAGTATCTTCATTTCATGCTATTTGGTTATAATAAAACAGATGAAGGGAACAGATAAGTATGGGGATGTTAAAACCTTCTGTTCCCATAATTTGTCTACTATTGCTTAGCTCCTAAATACTTTCGGAAGCACTTTCCAATATATTATTTTATGTGGTAACCACAACATGGTGAAGTCGTTACTGAGGAAGTTACCGAGGAAGCAAAGAAGTTAACTCTGGTGTAGAGGGAAGGACACGAATTGGGGAGCAAAACCCTGAATTCTGAATCTTGCTCTACCACTAATTAACTTGTGATCAAAGGCAAGTAAGCATCTCAACTTTGATTTATCTTAATCTCCTTTTTTGTAAAACAAGATGATGGTACTAGATCGCTTCTGGTTCCTTCTTGCTCCAAAGTCTTCTGTGATTTTTCTACAGTTTACAGTCATGGCCATAACAGAACAGATATTTCTGACAGCTGCCTCATCCTGTTTAACAATAATGATAAAAGGGCAACATCCAGGGACAGCTTCCAGAGTCAGCCACTTACAGGACACTGCTGCTACTTTTCACTTGTTTAAGCAGAACTTCCTGAACAAGTTACTGTAGTAGGCAGTGAAGATGTAAAGAAAAACAAACAACTTTGTCTACTTAATGACACAGTAAATGAAGAAAAATTTATTGTACATATAATTAATAAAAATAGAATGACAAGTACTGTAGATATGTAGACATGGCAGCTCAGAGGAGGGGTGTTTAACCCATCAGAGCATGGGCCATCAGGCTCCAGGGAAAGGCTTTTTAGAGAAGATAATATCCAGGCTGAGTCTTGATGAGTAGGATCTGCCAAATGAAGAAGGAATAAAGGGTGATCCAAGCAGAAGCACTGGCTTATGTAAAAGCACATGATATGAAGGAAATATAAATAGTGCAGGATGGCTAAGGCATAGGTGGTAGTCTCTGTTAGTCCCCCAAGGTGGTATAGCCTAGGTCCTAGAGACACATAGGAATGCATTCTTGGTGTTTCCTTAGGCTGTGCAGAGTAACCCATATTTAGTGTGTGTGGGGGGGTGGTACTGGGGGATTGAACCTAGGGGCATTCTACCTCTGAGCTATACCCCCAGCCCTATTTTATTTTTTTTTTATTTTGAAACAGGGTCTTGCTAGGTTGATGAGAGTCTCACTACTTGCTGAGGCTGTCCTCGAATCTGCAATCCTCATGTCTCCGCCTCCCAAATACTGAGATTACAGATGTGTGCCATCATGCCCAGCTTTTTTTTTTAAGTTAAAAATTATACTACTGACAGCTGGGCACAGTGGTGCACACCTGTAATCCCAGTACTTGGGAGGCTGAGACAGGAGGATCACATGTTTGAGGCCAGCCTCAGTAACTTAGAGAGACCATCAGCAACTTAGCAAGACCCTATTTCAAAATAAAAATAAAAATAAAAAGGACTGAGGGTGTAGCTTGGAAGTTGAACGTCCCTGGGTTCAATCCCCAGTATACACACACAAAAAAAATTATACTACTACTATCCCATCTCGCAGCTTCTTTATAGTTACTTGTAAAATGGGCAAAGGAATTCCTTTACATAAAAAAAGAGCCACTGAGATATTTTTTTCCTACTCTAACAGGAGAGGAAGCCTTGTATCTGAATCACATGTTTCAGGCTAGCCAGTGAGAACAGGATTTGGGTTAAGAAGACATCATAGGGTTGTGGATGTCTGGGGTCAGGGGAGAAATAGGTATTTAGTGCACAGTATCACAGAAACCCAGGCAAAACCCAGGCACTGCAGTACCTTATGGTTTAAACCAAGAGACCTAGCAATTTGCACATTTCTAGAAACACAGGAAATACAGCAGTAGTTTTCCAACTCTATTTTACTCCATCTACCAAATAGAAGTTTTCTTATTCAACCACAGCCCAAAACAAAACAGTATCTTGTGGAGCATAAAAATCATATATACTTACAGGGGCCTCTGAAGTGGCGGTGCCTGTGGTATCATCCTTTGTGTAACATTCTGCCGGTAGAATCATGTCAGGGAAGGTGACTGCTGTAGACCCCTGTGGTTGTCACTTTTCTTTTTAGACCACTGTGTGCAGCGTGAAGAAGAGGCCTGATTTTTCTACTTCTGGCCAATGGGAGGTGGTCACCGAGTGTGAAGGAAAAAAGGACACGAACGTCTTCGATGGAGTCATGGTTTGCACTGGCCATCACACCAATGCTCACCTGCCCCTGGACAGCTTTCCGGGTGAGTGCCCCACCAGCAAGGAGGTTGACCCCTGAGCTGTGCCTGTGACCCAGTTCTAAGGATGGGAGGCCTGTGGTCTCAGTGATTCTTACCCAAATGATGCACATTCCCCTGAAGATGTCAGAGTCATTTGTATTGCTGCCATTTAGGGGATAGGGCTAATGGTAATTTTAGACATTAGAGGAAAATTAGAGGTCTATCAACAGTCATGCATTGCATAGTGACTTTTCAGTCAAGGATGGAGTATTTGTAGGATGGGATCCCATAAGATTTCAATGGATCTGAAAAGTTCTTATTGCCTAGTGCCATCATAGCTGTTATAATATCATATGTAAGGCAAAACATTACCCACCTGTTCATGGTGATGCTGGTGTACACAAGCCCACACTGTCAGTTGTATAAAATTATAGCCCATACAATTATGTACATAGCACGTAATACTTGATAATAAACAGCTACGTTACTGGCTTGTGTGTTTGCTATACTATACTTTTATTTATTTATTTATTTATTTTGCGGTACTGGGGATTGAACCCAGGGACATTCTACCTCCGAGCTAGACCCCCAGACCTATTTTTTATTCTTTTTTTTTTTGCGGTACCAGGGATTAAACCCAGGGATGTTCTATCCCCACACTACACCCCCGGCCCTGTTTTTTATACTTTATTTTGAAACCGGGTCTCACGAAATTGCGGAGGGCCTCACTAAGTAGAGAGAGAGAAAGAGAGACAGAGAGAGAGAGAGAGAGCTGAGGCTGGCCACAAACCCAGATCCTCCAGTCTCCGCCTCCCAAAGTACTGGGATTACAAGCGTGTGCCACCACACCCGGCTTATTCTTTATTTTTGAAACAGGGTCTCACTAAGTTGCAGAGGGCCTCACTAAGTAGCTGAGGCTGGCCGTGAACCTGCGATCCTCTTGTCTTAGCCTCCCAAGTACTGGGATTACAAGGGTGAGCCACCACACCCGCTCTATACTTTTATTTTAGAGTGTACTTCTTCTACTTATTAAAAAAAAGTTTACTGTAAAATAGTCTGCCATGTTAGACCAACAAGAGCCTCCCACATCTCATGTTTCCTATATCTTGTGATGCCAAGTGATTGACCTAGACCATCTAGCTTTGTGTAAGTACATTTATGATGTTTGCACAATGATGGAATGAGCTTATGATATATTTTTAGAATATACATATATATATTCCCATCAAGTGACACACGCCTGTATTTAGTTTCACAATGACTTTAGTTTTCTTAAGGATCAAAAGAAGACTGTGGAATTCTTGATCAGCACTGGTTCAAATGAGAGATTTTTCAGTAATTGAGGAAACAAGCAGAAATCGTGCATTTCTAAGGATGAAATGAAAGTTTAAAGAATTTCATTTTAGTCTCTAGCCTGGATTTTCACTTTCAAAAAAACCGCACTCTGTATCCGCTAGAATATACAAAGTCCTATGCACTCTAATTGAAATGGGAGTAGGTATTTAAGGGAATGGAGAGACAAAAGAGAATGGCTGTATTCTGAGGCAGTTTGGATTTGTGAATCTGCGAATCCCAAATACAAACTACATACGCTAAGGAAATCACAAGGTACCAGTCTGAGGCTATGGGAGAAAAAATTAACAGAAGTATTCAAAAAGGCAGTAGAAGCTGGGCGTGGTGGTACACACCTATAATCCCAGTACTTGGGAGAGGATGGCAATAGAGTAGCTGAATAAAGGGAGAACCTGTGGAGAATATATGCTTCAACTTTAAATTTTGCAAAAAAAAAAAGTGATTTGGTAAATGATTTCCTTCATATAAACCATCATCCATTAATTACTTTCCCTTGTCTTGCAGGAATTGAGAAGTTCAAAGGGCAGTATTTCCATAGTCGAGATTACAAGAATCCAGCAGGATTCGCTGGAAAAAGAGTCATTATAATTGGCATTGGGAATTCTGGAGGGGATCTGGCGGTAGAGATCAGCCACACAGCCAAGCAGGTTTGAACCCGTAACTACCTTACTTTGCTTCACTCCCACCAGGGAAGTAGACCCAACAGAGAGCATGGATCCCTGCATGTGGCCTCTCAGCGCCAGTGGAACATATGGGGCTTGGCTTCCTTGCCTCGGTTGGCAGCATCGTGATTGATGCTCATGGCAGGGCCGTGGGGACCAGTGAGCGTTCTGTTATTCAGTTAGCCTCACACTAAGGAATTAGTTCGCTGCTGCAGGCTCCACTCACAATCCCAGTGAGCCTCTGGCTTTGGTGAAGACCAAGTGTTTGCTGGGAGAGGTTGTGAGATTGCAGTCAGAGTGTGGCTCTTCCCTGTTGGCCAGCAGAGTGCCAGGGTCTCTTGTACAGGAACGCACACTGTGGTCATTGAAGACTTTTCACTCACAGGATGGCGGGTAGATTTTCCTCTTCACTCCCCAAATGGAAAAAAGAAGCAGTCTAATCTTTCCAAAAACAAGGTAGGTGTCAGTCAGCAGAGAGTGTCCACTCCGTGGCATATGCAAGCAGCTTGCGACAGCCTTTGCATATAATGAGGTAGCACAAACAACATTCACTCTAAAGCAATTTCTATCTCCTTGGGTTTTTGTTTTTGTTTTTGTTTTTGCTTTTGCTTCTGTATCATAGATTTTTTTTTTTTTTTTGCGGTACCGGGGATTGAACGCAGGGGCGTTCTACCTCGGAGCTACACCCCCGGCCCTATTTTTTATACTTTATTTTGAAACCAGGTCTCACGAAGTTGCGGAGGGCCTCACTAAGTAGAGAGAGAGACGGGGGGGGGGGAGAGAGCTGAGGCTGGCCGCGAACCTGGATCCTCCGGTCTCCACCTCCCAAAGTACTGGGATTACAAGCGTGCGCCACCACGCCCGGCCAGATTTTTGAGCTGGGAAGAAAGTGTCTTCACTGTTAACTCCTAGAAAAAGACACGCCATTATTATGTTTTGTTATCCTCAGTAAACCCTAACTTAATGGCAATAGGTAAATGCCTGATTGTGTCTCAGTAACTTTTGTCATGCTATGCTTCTCTATCATTGTTCTTCAAATTATTATTTTAAATAGAAGCTTATGCCATCATTTTGTTAAATGGCCCTTACCCAGCAACTCTGTTTCAAGACATTTCTCGGCACAATTTTCATGTATCACCACAAAAGTGGTGATTTCGTGTGTTGGTCCATGAGTTAATTATAGGAACATTTATTAGGAAGTAATTATATAAAGAAGATTGAAACCATGTGTGGGTACTATGGTAGAAGAAGGTACACGGTAGGTAGTAGGGGCGCATAGAAGACGCTTTTTCCATATCTTGTCTTATCTCGTGGTCATTTCGGAGGGAGCTGGGCCTTACCTGCACCGGGGAATTACAGATTGCCCAGGAACAGAGTATTCAGAGTGGGTGGGGACGGGGCCACTAGGCCTGTGCGGGAGCCTGGGAAGGTGCATAGCGAGAGCTACGTCCACAGAGCGGGGGCAACACTGTCACAGTGCTTCTGCAAGCGGAGGCGACTCAGTCACTGGGGTCTAATTTTTTTGCCTTACATATTAAATCGTATTTATGGGAAGTTATTTGTAAATTGAAACCTTTTCATGAGCCTATACATTTCAAGGAATCAGGAAGTTTTGGTATAATTCCTGTGGCCTAATGCCTTTGTAAAGAGAAAATATCCAGCCAGGCGTGGTGGCGCATGCTTGTAATCCCGGTACTTGGGAGGCTGAGACGGGAGGATCCGGGTTCGCGGCCAGCCTCAGCTACTTAGTGAGGCCCTCCGCAACTTAGTGAGACCCCGTTTCAAAATAAAGAGTAAAAAATAGGGCTGGGGGTGTAGCTCGGAGGTAGAACGCCCCTGGGTTCAATCTCCAGTACCACAAAAAAAAAAAGAGAAAATATCCCTTTCTCACCAGGTTAATTTCGTGCAAGATTATATTGATTAGATAATTTTCCTTACATTTTTTCTTATAAATCCAGCTTTAAAGACATATTGTTTTCTTAACACAAGGTATAGGTGGGAAAACTGAAATAATAAGTATGATAGCCATTAAGCATTTATTAGCTGCTTACTGTCTACCACACCTTTTATAAAAATAAGATTGAATTTTCACAACAGCCTTATGTGTATTGTTGTCATTATATAATAAGTAGAGAACTTTTAAGGTTCTGAGCATTAACCTTACTCATCAAAAGTCATACAGCCTGTATACAAAACCATTTGATTCCTGAGGCCAGGCGTGCTCCTTCAGCTGTGACATGTAAAGGCACTTAATTATGATGATAGTGCTTAAATTATCATCTTTAAGAATGTGTGGCCGGGCGTGGTGGCGCACGCTTGTAATCCCAGTACTTTGGGAGGCGGAGACCGGAGGATCCGGGTTCGCGGCCAGCCTCAGCCCTCTCTCTCTCTCTCTCTCTCTCTCTCTCTCTCTCTCTC
>PVJS01035389.1:0-21044 GCA_004027185.1 Glis glis | reverse complement strand
GCGCTACGCCCCCAGCCCTATTTTTTATACTTTATGTTGAAACCGGGTCTCACGAAGTTGCGGAGGGCCTCACTAAGGAGAGAGAGAGAGAGAGAGAGAGAGAGAGAGAGAGAGACAGGGAGAGAGAGACCGAGAGAGCTGAGGCTGGCCGCGAACCCGGATCCTCTGGTCTCCGCCTCCCAAAGTACTGGGATTACAAGCATGCGCCACCACGCCCGGCTATTCTTTAGTTTTTGAAACAGGGTCTCACTAAGTTGTGGAGGGCCTCACTAAGTAGCTGAGACTGACCATGAACCCACGATCCTCCTGTCTTAGCCTCCCAAATACTGGGATTACAAGCGTGCGCCACCATGCCCAGCCGGTTTGTGTTTTTAATTGCAAAGCTTTGCACATACACAGAGTTGAGATTGCCCTTATTTATTTATCTATTTATTTATTTATTTATTTATTTATTTATTTATTTATTTGGGTACTGGGTATTAAGTCCATGGTCTTGCACTCTACCATTCAGCTACATCCCCAGCCTGAGATTTCACTAACTCTTAGATGGAACCCATGGAACTGTGCATCATGTATGTTAGCTTGACAGAGTTCCATTAATAAGAGTGTAGAAATACTGATAGATTTTACTTCTGTTCATCATTTTGGTTATTTTTTAAATGTGACTGCAGTAAAAATCAGGCCATATTAATTATAATTTGGTCCTCTCCAAATTCTTTTTAAATCTCCAACTTCTTTTCCCAGTGGAAGATGAGACCGCTTGGTATAGGTGGACAATGGACTCCCTTCTCTGAATAGGGAAGTTAGAGGTCAAAAAAGATTGAGAATATTGATCAAAGAGATTTTTTAATAATGCTTTTGTAAATATTTTATCAATACTCTTTAAACAGTATCGTAGCAGGAGCGGATCAAGGTGTAGCCCCTGTTATGTTGGAAACTCCATCAAGCTACTCGGTTTCCTTCCAAGCCCTGCCCTATGTGTGACGGGTCTCCTCCGCTGTAGCCCTCCGACACCTAGTGCCGAAGGCCCTGTGAACCATGCACTCCACTGGGCTTTGATGCGCCCTCCAAGGCTCATTTTCCAGTATGAGAATATCTTTGTTCACAGTGACCTGCCTGTAATTACCCTTGTTAGAATCAACAGGAAAAGAGTCTGAGTAGGCCTGTGTTGCTGCCAGAGCTGGGACCCCCTAACCGCCCAGATGCCTTGTTCCCACCAGAAGAGGAATTTGGGGATGAGCTGATAGCTGCTGACCTGGGAGAATGCCAATATCTTGGCCCACTCATCCTTAGTCTTCTTCCAGCAGACACCTGGGTCTCATGAACAAGCCCCTTGAACACTGTATATGGGCAAACCTTATGGCCATCGTCCCTCCCAACTCGACCTACACAGTCTGACTCCAGGGTGTCTGGTGCTGGTGTTCATTTCTCAAAGGCCAGAACTTAGTCCTGAGATAATTCAAAGGAATTATCCATGTTCACAACTATTTCCGTTGGGCACAGCCCCTACCAATTTGTCTGGATTGCAATAAGACAAGGTGGCTGCCATCATCAGCACCCACAACCACAGTTCTTTGACCCTCATTTTTCTCCTCCATACTCTGAGAATGGAGGCAATATCTTCCTTTCTCACTCTTAAGGGACACTCCTTTCAGGTGAAAACCCTGCCCAATTAGATAATGCAATGACTAATACATGAAAAAACAATTGAAGCCCCATTTCACTTACAATTTAATCACAGATAGGTTAATAAAAGGAATATAGATAATTCTGGCAGGAAATATACCTAAATACAAGCAAGTGGTTCCCTTGGGTGTTTGGACAGTGGGTAATTTTTTTACTGCCTCTCGACAGCAATAAGATATTTCAAAATTTCCATAATGGCCCCATTATAGAAAAAATAATGTAAAATGCTAGGGGACAACACAAAATATAGTGTCACAACTAATTGTAAGACAGATAAAAAGCTGTCATGGCAGAGAATGCCTGATTTGTAAAGACCCTTTTGCCTGGTTTGTTGAATATAGGCCCTTGCTTCTAGGTGTGGCCATGTGACTACAATGTGGATCACAACCCACAATGCACAATCCACAATCCAATGAAACAGAAAAAGGAGAGTGTACATTTTGCAGCAGGCATATTCAGAAGGGCAGAGCGTGCCTTTCCCCTCCTTCTCTCCTGCCAGCTGGAGGTGGAAGTAAGAAGGAATGAGTGTCCTAGGTGGGTGTGAGAGTCAAAGGTGGGACAAAACTTGGAGAAGAGGTTGGAGCTCGGGGATAGGAAGAAGAATAGGGGGCCACTCATGGATGAGTTAAGCTCCAGAGGTAGGGTGAAGCTTAGAGGCAGAGAGAGGCTAAGAGATGGGCTGGGAATCAGTAAAAAGATGTGTGGGAACAGACTTCATTGTACACTGTTTCACACACTACTTAGTAATTAAAACCAAACCAAACTAAACCAACACCAAAGTCTATGTTTAGAATCCCACATTTTAATAAGCTGTCTTGGGAGCTAATATCATAATATCATGTTCCATTTCAATTTTAACTCACTAAAATAAGACTTGTATCAGTGAACTTCTTATTCAAGAAAGTGTCTCATGTACCCTAGAGCAGGAGAAGAGAACCTGTGCTCAGCATGGCAGAATGCCAAATTACCAGCAAAGAGTCGATATTGGAAAAAAGGGGGAAATAAGTTCTCCCAGGGGAAGAGACCTCATCCCTCTTTCAGCCAGGGCAGGGGAAAAAAGAAAGGAAATTGTTTTCAAGAGAACAGAGGAAAAAATGGTCAAGTAGTTTAATAGTTTTAAAACTTTTTTTTTAGTGGTACTGGGAATTGAACCCAGGCATGTTCTACCTCTGAGCTAAATCCCCAGCCCTATTTTATATTGAAACAGGTTCTTGCTAAATTGCTGAGGTTGGCCTTGAACCTGTGATTCTCCTGTCTCAGCTTCCCAAGTACTGGGATTATAGGCATGTGCCACCATGCCCAGCCCATTTTAAAGCTATTCTTAAAATACCAGCTTTGCCCATTTTCCCCAGCCCTAATTTTTTTAAAAAATTCTATTTTTATTATATGATCTTATGAGTTCTTGTTAGACTACAAAAACCATTAGTAGCATGAAGAGGAATATTAGTAACTTAATCAACCAATCAGCAACCCACCAATTAATATATGTGTTTAATAAAACCAAACTGATATATAAAATGCATTCCTAATTAAGGATAATTGGGTGGTAATTTAAGGTTTTGAAGCTATATTGATGCTGTTAATATAGGCAGGTACTTAACATTATAAAACAATAACTTACTAATACCATTGTCATAATGTAAAACAAAAAGTAACGACACATTGAGTTTTATGCAGAAATATGCCAATGTGTCCCCAACCCCAGTCTCATAGCAAGACAATGGATTAATGGTAGTGAAAATAAACAAATGATAGTAAAATAATAACTACAGGTATTGAGTACTTAAGAGTCTTATTTAACTCTTACAACAACCATGTGAACTGAACATAATTACTTCTACTTTATGGAAGAGAATGTGAAGCTCAGAGGTTAAATAGCCTGCACAAAGGCTCGGTGATTGGTAGACATGGGAATCAACGCTATATCTGGTAGACCCTAGGGACTGAATTGTTAACCTTTATAGCTATCCTCTCTAAACCCGGAACACCTGGGACCAAATAGCATCCAACAAAGATAATGATCGTTCATTGATTGATGGTTCACCAAGTACTTATAAATGCTCTGTTTCAGTTGTATTTTTCTTTGTGTTATTACTTATGTGAGGACTAGCAGGTCAAATATGAGTACATTCCCATTTTCCAGATGAGTTAACTGAAGACCAGAAAGGTGCTCTGACTTTTCTGGGGTTAGTAATGGAAACTGTCAAGTTAGCAAAGCCCACAAGATCATCCTCACTTCCAACACCAGGAGCAATTTCAGGGATCTGAAAGACCACACTCTCAGCTTCAATAATTCCTTAGAAGGACTCACAGAACTCTGTGGAAGCTGTTCTACTCGTGGATACAGCTTATTACAGTGAAAGGATACGGATGAGTCTCAGCTAAGAGAAGAGGGGAAGGGGCAGAGGCCAGGAGAGTTCTATACGGGGAGCTTCCAGTTGTCCTTTCCCCGTGGAGCTGTGAACAGTGCTGTCGTGTCCTGCCAACAACAGGTGACAATATGCACAGAGTACGGCCACCCAAGGAAGCTTCCTGAGCCTTGATGTCCAGTGTTGTTGTTTTGGGGAAGTTGGTCTCATAGTTTGACTACCCACACGCTGACTTTTTGTCTCCAGTCCCTCCAGTAGAGCTGATACCATGTGGCCCCAAACCCCCACCTGAAATCACATTGTTAGACTATCTGGTGTGGCTCAAGGCATCCAAGTAAGCAAAGACCTTCTTATCAGGTTCAACTTTCCAAGGGCTTAGAATCAGGAGCTGTGTAGTTAATTCTTTACTACCTAAGTCTAACATCTCATCTTGGAGAAATCTGGCCCTCGTCTTGTGGTTTCTGTCTAGGTTCTTTCTGATGCAATTTTTTGGCCTGTAGACTTGTTCTTACTAGATCCTTCTCTAATCTGTTGAGCTAAACAGTGCCTAACTATGATATCTGCACTAGGAGCGATTTGTATGTATTTCAAAATCATTCTGTGCTTTTCCCATCCCAGAGTCTGTCACTCCATTGAATTGTGTGTTTAGTTGTCATAGCTATCCACTCAACCGCAAACCTCAGAAAGGCACGGACTGTTTGCAATGTTTCCTGCTAGAGCTACAGAGCTACAGTATTCATCAAAACTGATGCAGTAACGCACAGTAGTTAAAAGTGCCACCTTGGGGTTAAAAAGACCTGGATTTTCAGAGTGCTCCTGCTGCCTCCCACCATTAAACATCAGGCGCGTGACTTAAGGCCTCTGCTCCTCGTTTTCCTCATCCCTCTGTGATGTAGTGCTGTGGTTCTTAGCGCTTGCCTGGCACATACTTACTGTTCAAAACTGTTGGCTTGCATCTTTATCAATTGGAGAAGTAACTGAAACTTAAGGCAAATCTGGGCCTTTATTTTAATTTAATGCCATGAATGTTTGATGTCTTTACCATTTTTTCCTTAAAAATTTTCACCCTTTTACATTAAAACACACACATACACACACAGAGAGAATTAAAGTGTCACAGGAAGACAGACTTCAGGATGAGATCAGTTTTCAGTTCTTCAGCGGCCTCTGGTCAGGGAGAAATGCCCATTCCGCAGCCCGTCTGTGGTCACTGATGGCCCGTCTCAGGCAGCCTGACTTCCTTCAGGCCTGAATCCGTCCCTTCGGCATAACCCCTCGGAGAGGTTAGGCTCTTTCATCTCCGCCGGAGAGCAAGCTGACTTATGATGTGTTCCTTAGTACAGAGGGTGGGAAAAAGATACACAGGAACTGATTAAAGCTATTTTTTTCTTCTGTGAATTATCTGTTTATGGTCTTTGATTCTTGTCCATTTTTTGTCAAGTTTTTGTTTCTGTTGCATTTGTTTGATTACTATTTATTTATGTTGGGACTTGTTCACATAGGTTGACTGCCCGCCCCTGGGTTAGTTTAGGGAACTTAGATGGTCTGAAGCTCCCTGAATATATAAAGCCAAATTTTATGAATCTGCAAACATGCATTTCCCTGGGGGACAGGCCAGTAATTCTTGTTTTCAAAGAAAGGCATGGACCAAAGAGTTTACTGATTGCACAAAACAAAGGGCAGTAAGATAATGATTTCAGAGTTTTAAATCTGGTCTGGGATTTTAGATTTCCTTTTAAGTTTTATTTAAGATCTGAGAACCTTTGCTCCAAAGGGGGCGGGGGTAGGAAGCTACCACAGCCTCAGCTGATTTTCTCATAGGCTTTGAGCTGCTTTATGGGACCAGAAATCTATATCGGCAGTTTTAGTCAAAACCAGAGGAGAGAGAAAGATAAGAAGAATCCAGTCAGTGAGAGTCGGAGCCAGCAGCACCCAGCAGTCCCACAGCCTGCGCCAGCCCAGTGGCCTGCAGCTGGGTGCTACTTGCTGTGCCTTCCTAACCCTTTGCTTCCCTTGACAATGCCTTCTGAGAGCGCTCCCTCTGCGGGAGTCGCTACTGTGGCAAATAATGAACAGGGATGAGGGAAAACAATTATTTTCTTCCCTTCTCCAAAAAAGGCACAGAGGTTAAGCGTGAGAGAGCACAAAAATAAACCAGTCTCAGCATGTAAATGAACAGCATCTGCTTCCATAATTGCATTTGGGATTCTGTAAACACAATGGATATGGGGTCAAGTAGCATGTGGCTTTTTGGAGACCATTTACTGGATTTCTATCAGCAGTCTACAAACAGGATCTGAAGAGTGACAGTGGTGGATGAGGAACACAGTTTAGATTGAGGGAGGAGCTAATCTCTTGAATAGTCAGGAAAAGTGTCTGAGCTTCATGAATAGCAGTGGAAGGGAAGCATGACTGGCCAAAAAGCTGTTATTCCTCAGCTTGGCTTTTAGCACAGCCTGAGGAATCGCTGGGGTTGTTTGAGAAATTCCTCTGATACTTATGACATAATCAGGCAGGGTTTTTATAGCTCTGTTTGCCTTCCAGATGCAAATGATTATTGGGTGCAAATTGTCTACAGGAGCGATTAAATGACGTTCCCTTCTCATCTTCTGTGGGGTTGTTTGGAAGTGTGAGGAATCTATCAAGAAATATGCTACCAAGAGTCGCAAATCCCAACCTCCTTGCAGCTCTGGGAGCCCTGAGTTTAACCCCCAGGCTCCATCTATTTCCCTGACATCGTCCAGGACCTTAGAGAGGCTCCAGGGTCGTTAGGGACCTAACTGCATCCTAAGGCTAAGCTAGGCCCAAAGAGCTTTTTCACTCCACGGACTTTTTACCTCTCCCTCCTACCTCCCTACTCCTCCTTACCTAATCCTTGGCAACCACCAATTTGTTCTCCATTTCTAAAACCTAGTCGTCTAAAAAATGTTGTGTAAGTGGAAGCACACCACAGTACATAACCTTTTAGGATTCGTTTCCCCCACTCAGCCTAATTCTGTGGAGAGTCGCCCAAGCGGTTTTGTGTATTGATAGTATTCCACAGTACGTATGCATCACAGTTCATTTAACTGTCCGCACATCCAGCTTTCTGGCTATTAGCCATAAGACTGCTGTGAACATTCATTTTTGTGCAAACACAAGTTTCCATTCCTTTGAAATAAATGCCCAAGAGTGCAATTGCTAGGTCATAAGGTTGGGTTGTATAGGGAATTGCCAAAATACTTTCTCACTATGGCTGTACCGTTTGATATCCCCAACAGCGGTTAGTCCAGTTCCTCCACATCCTTGCCAGTGTTTTCACTATTCTTTATTTTAACCATTCCGATATGTGTGTAATGAGAGGCTCTCATTATGTCTATGGGCAGGAGAAGATGGTCGCCCTAGCTTAAGCAGACAGAGAAAATTCAGGGCTTCAGCAGATTGGATGATGCCTATTGCATTGGTGAGAATGATTTCCTTTACTCAGTCTTTCAGTTCAAATGTTAATTTTTTCCAACACCCTCATAGACACACCTAGGACTAACGTTTTACGAGCTGTCTGGGCATCCCTTAGCCCAGTTAAGTTGATACATAAAATTAACCACCATGACATTTATATTCTGCCCTAGACCCTATTTCCTACCCCTACGGAGAATTGAGTGACAGTGTGTGAAAGCTGGTAGTGCACCGAGAAAAGCTTTCTGTCCCATTTTGTAGTTTTTCTGAGGACGAAATAGGAGTTTTAAAAGACAAAGTTACACTGTTAGCTGTAGCTGCACCAGGAGAGAGTCTCTTGACCCTATACAAGTGATGCACTGCTATTGCTTGTGCAGTTTAAGGCCTTCTGGAAACTTCCACCAAAGAAGTAGGACAAGGTGTGACAAGGTGAACTCATAAGAAAAAGCCCACCAACAAAAGAAGGTGCTAGCAGCAGAGCCCAAAGTTCTAAAGTTCCTGTCATCCAAGGCTTACAAAGTATTTAGTTACAGAAAAGCATGGGGTCCAAGAGATAAACTAGAAAATATCGAGTGGCCCAGGACTGAGCACTTGGCTGTCTGGGACTTCATCCCAATTCTGCCCCTTTTCCATCTAACGTTGTGTCATTTGGTGATCTGACAAATGCAACTTCCTTTGTGGGTTGATCTGACCCTGACTGAGAACATTTGGCTTTGGTGATATATTTAGAATAACCCACAAATGTCAGTCACTTTCACAAATAATTTTAAAGACGGGGTGAGGTAAGAGTTGCTAATGTCCTAGGAAAAGGTAAAAAGGCTTCACATTTTATATTGTTTTGTCACTAACAAGTCCTGAAGTACTAGACAGCATCTTTGAATACTCTGATGAAAAAAAATGCATTGTGTGGAGATGGTTTGGTATTTCCTCTGTCTATGTGAATCTTGCTACGTTAATCTCTCAGGGAAAGTTATTGGCAACTATTGCATCTATTTTTAACTAAAGGAAAACTGCTGAAGAACTAAAACCAGATGCTGAGCTGTACACTGACTGTGTCCAAAACACTTAGTACATGAGAATTTGTAATACTGAAGCCCTCAATATTTACTTGTATTCTCTCTTTTTTGCCTCTCGTTCTAGGCTTTATTTGTCTGCATTGGACTGCTGTTTTTTCCTTAGATGATTCCTACTCTAAACTCTTAAAAAGTCTAAAGGTACTCAGAATCTAGCTATTCTGAGAAACTGATAGAGATGAATGGATAATGAAAATTTTGTGTGTATACACACACACACACACACACACACACACACACACACAATGGAATTATACTGAGCCATAAAGAACAACAAAGTTATGGCATTTATAGAAAAAATGGATGGAACTAGAGAATATTATGCTGAGATCAGTCAATCTCAGCAAGTCAAGGGCCAAATGTTTTCTCTCATATGTGGAAGCTAAAGAGAAAATAGGAAACACAAGGGACGTTAAATAATTGAGGAGAGAGATCAGTAGAATAGTGGAAGGGGACAGGGGGAAAAAGGTGGAGAGGGGAAAAGGAAGAACTGATCAATTTATGCTGTGCCCATGTATGAAGGTCTCACTACCAACCTCACTCTTATGTATGGGGAGGGGTGGGTAGCAGGGTAGGACCTGATGGTAAATATACCACGTTCTGTGTGCCTGTTTGTTTGTATGACTTTAAACTTCACTACAATGTACAGTTACAATGCACCAATAAGGGAGTGCTCAGGGAATAGAAAAAGTAGGGTAGAATTTCCAAAGTGTTAAACCTGGCTAGATGCTGATGTGTGTCATGACAATGAGGAAGTTCTTTAAGAAAAAATAAAAATAGAAACAGCATAGGAATTCCCTAGTTGTAATATGCAGTGTTCTGCTAAGAAGAGTCTCCTAGAGACAGCAGGAAAGAATGGTTAGTCTCTGCTACCTAGTATTTGTGATATAGTCATGCGTAAATTAGGTCAAAGTCTTTTTTGAATATGTTCATATTTATCTGCTGGGATTATTTGTTGAGGACAATGAGGTCTATATATTTATTATCAATTTTGTCCCAAATGTATTGTGCCTACATTTTAAGGGAGGAACACTTACTATAGCAAAATGCACACAAGTGAAAATGTGGTATATGGAAAAGAGCATGCACCTTGAAGTCTGACCACTCTAGATTCAAGTTCCGGCTTCCCCACTCACCCTCTTTGTAATCAGAGGCCAAGTCACCTAACTTCTGTGGATCTAGGTGCACTGGTCATGATGAGATTACTAACTGCATTGTTTGAGGAGATTGGTTTTGTTGTATTTTGTTTTTAAATTGAGGTAATAGTGAGCAGTAACTTAGCAAGACTCAGTTTCAAAGATAAAAAAAGAAATAGGCCTGGGGTTGTATCTCAGAGGTAAAATGCCCTGGCTTCAATGCCCTGTACCACACACACACACACAAAAAAAAAAATTTAAAAGTGAGAAAAAATATATATATATACATTCCCCAGTATTGGGGATTGAAGCCAGGGAGACTCTACCACTGAGACACACCTCCAGTCCTTTGTATATTTTATTTTAAAACAGGGTCTTGCTAAATTACTGCACGCTGCTGGCCTCAAACTTGCAATCCTGTCTCAGCCTCCCAAGTACTGGGACTAGAGGCCTGTACCGCCACACTCAGCACAAAGTTTCTTTTGAGGTGATAAAATTTTCTAAAATTAACTTTGGTGATAGTTGCATGTGTTTATGAATATACTAAAATTATTGGATTAGCTGAATAATATGTGAATTGTATCTCAGTAAAGCTATTTAAGTTATATGTTCTGTTGATTTTATTATAATGTGAAATAAGTTTAAATTGTACATTCTCTTTACTGTAAGACTTGGAGTTTGGTTATTCCTGAAAATAACTAATTAGCTCTATAAATTTCTTGACAGTTAGTAGATCCAATAAGTTATTCTTTTCACAAAATATTTTGCCTCTGATTTTCTACACTCTACTACATTAATGATATGTTGATATTAATGACATTTTTAACATTAACAACACATTGATTTCATTTCTAAATTGTACCTAAAAATACTGGCTACTGTTGTTAGCCTTTGCTATAGTTTGGATCTTGAATGTTCCCCAAAGGCCCATGCTAATGTTAAAGGTTTGGTTGCCAGCCTGTGTTGCTATTGGGAGATAGAGGAGCCTGTGAGAGGTGGGACCTAGAGGAAGAAGTTAGGTTATTGGGGACATAACCTTGGAGGGGATAATGGAGCCCTGGCCCCTTCCTGTTTCTCTCTTTGCTGGAGTATAGCTCAGAGGTAGAATGCCCCTGGGTTCAATCCCCAGTACCATAATAATAATAATTAAAAAAAAAGAATGCAGACAGCAAACCCAGTTATTGACAACCATGTATTCATCTCCAACAGAAACCACAGACATCTTCATACCCATGATACTTGCAGATATCTTCAAATACTTTTTCTGTTCATCACTGTTATAGTTAGATATAAAATGTCCCCTGAAGAGCTCATTTACTGGTGTTCTCAGTGGCTGTCATGGAGTCATGAAGGTTGTAATCTCATCAGTAGATAAATCCATTATAACCTAGGTAACCTAGGCCTGTGGGGTGTGGCCTTAGGGATTGTGCTTTGGTCTTTGAATCCCATTGTGCATTCGTTTTCCCTCTCTCTCTCTCTCTCTCTCTCTCTCTCTCTCTCTCTGCTTCCTGCCACCATGCCCTGAACTCCAGACCTTGGCCTCATGTGGAGTAAACCCGGAATCTTCAAGAAACCGTGAACAAATAAATATTCCTTCCTCTACGTTGTGTGGTCAGGCTTTTAGGATTATGGCCGAGAGAATGTGACTAAAACAATCAGTATTTCAAAATTACAGTAGGCTTGCTGCTGGATTTTCATTCATTCATTAATAAAGAAGCTCATGGATTATTATATCACAAATTTGATTTAGTATTTAGGTAACTGAATTTGTAAATGATTATTTTTCTTTGTAATCTTATGTATCACGTTTTTCTAATACTTTTTTTGGCACTGGGGGCTGGACCATGGGGCATTTTCCACTTCTGAGATACACCCCAGCCCTTAAAAAAATTTTTTTTTATCTTGAAAAAGAGTTTTACTAAGTTGCTGAGGCTGGCCTCAACCCTATAACCCTCCTGTCTCAGGCTCCCAAATGCTGGGATTACCGGTGTGTGCCACTGTGCCTGACTCTAAAAATTTTAAAGCTAGAAACCTCTAGAGAAAGTGAGTTTCTGTGACAGCATCCCTTCCATGAACATTTATTTGAAGGGATCTATAGGCATCACCATATTTTCAGAGAAGATCATGGCATAAAATAAGTTAATAATCTCTGCTTTAGAGACAAAGAAAACTAAATAACCACTTTACCAAAAAAGGTCTTTTACTATTGTTAAAAGAGATTTTAAAACGTATAAAGGGCCATATGCCAAACAAGCCTTCCTTTTTCCAGAGACCTAGCACAAAGAAACTGCCATTACCACGGTCATCTGGAGACAAGCCATCTTCCCACAGCTCTAGAAAGATCTTCTGCTTAGGAGGAGCACCTGTGCCCTATGCCTGAAACTGACTCTCATAACAAAGCTGGTATTTTCCCTTTTATTCAAGCATGCTGTGCTTGACTGAGTCCTAATTCAGGACATTCTGCTCTTTCAAATAATGAAGAAGACACTTGGGAATTTTGGCCAGATTTTTCCAAATGAGACCCAAATTCCATTTTGCCTTTTTAAGTCTTAAAAAAAGAGGAACTAGGATCCATAGGGTGAATCGCAGTGATGTGACAGGTACAAGGACTCAGTTTAGGGGCTCAAGGCCATTGCCTGGAATCACTACCGAAGTTCGTGGCCATTCATAGTTCCAATCGAAGATTTTTTTGGAAAAACAATGGCAGCTGTCTGGCAGTAAGTCTTTAGCAGTTGTCTGTGTCCACACATTCCAGTGTGCTCTTTGACCTTAAAAGGCTCAGGGACGGATGGCAGTGAGGGGAATACAGGACAGCAGCATTTCACGACTGGAGATTAACAGAAGGGGGATGGGGGAGGCTGCGATGACGTCTCAGTGGCCACAGAGCACGTTGTATAATCACCTTGAATGCCCTCAGCGGGATGCAGACCCTGTCCCCTTGCTGAGTTGCATAAGCAGAGATTTCAGTGTGTGTGTGTGTGTGTGTGTGTGTGTGTGTGTTTAAGTGCACCTTATCAATTTGGATGCTGTTTTTGATGGCAAAGGTATCAGGCTGCTTTGCCTGGACTTCTGGGATAAGGAAACACCCCTTGCTCTCTCCTCCTGCCTCCGACTTCTCAGTGGTCTGAGTTTGCAGAAAGTTCCAGGGCATTCCAGGTTGTCATAGGAGGGCAAGGAAGTCTCATCTGAGGAAAAAAAAAAAGACTAGGGTAGAGGGCTTTCGGGGATCAGTTGTTCAGGACTATCGGGGACCAGGTGTTCAAAAGTCTAGCACCAACTGTCACCTATGTTACATATTTTGACCATTCTGGCTCCATCGGCCATATTTATCATCAAACAAGGAGGAATCTACCAAACATATTCAAAGTGTGGCCCGTGGACTAGAGGCATTATCTGGGAGCTTGTGAGAAATGCTTTCCCAGACCCCAACCCAGACCTACTACATCAGAATCTCTGGGGGCGGGGCCCAGGAATCTGGGCATTAATAAGCCTTCCAGATGATTCTTAGGTACACATCGGCAACCCTCTGCAGGCTGCTCTTCTGAGCGAGGACAATGACGCTGTGTCGCTGGTGGCAGCAGTATGATATGGGTGTTTATTAAGGGACCAAAGCCCCACAGAAATGGAAGCAACACCATGATCTCATTGCACAAAGACCAAGAGTGGAAAAAACCATTTCATTTCCTCATGCTAGGTCCGTGGCAATGCGTTTGCAAAACATTACACACCTCTACTAACTATTATTAACACACCTCCACCTGACTAACTATTTTGGAATTGTAGACCAAGAGGAAAGAGTGAGTAGTTCAAAGAATGAAGGCAGAGCAAGTTGTTCTGGGAGTCTGAACCCTTTTCCCGGTTCTTCCACTGACTTTCTATAAATATGTTGAGAGCTGAAACTGGGTCTTACTCCACTCTTAGTGCCAGCGCTCACTTGCTCAGGTGCGCTCCATTACAGCTGCTCAATGAATGTTGGGAAACCAATGACTGAATGAAATGAAATTACGATTTCCTCTTTACCTCTGTGTATTAGTTTTATACTGCTCTAGGGGATAGTCCATTTTCTTGCTCACATAGGTTGTTGGCAGAGTTCAGCTTCTCACAGTGGTAAGGCTGAGGTCCCCATTTTCCTGCCGGCTGTCAGCTGACGGCCTTACCCACATTACAGAGGCTGCCTGCGTTCCTTGGCTCATGGCCACTTTCTTCTGTGTTCATAGCCAGCAACTGGAGCTTGAGTACCTCTCTAGCACTGAACGTCTCCTTTTTCTTACCCTGCTACATCTCTCTGACTGAATTGTCCTCTTCGACTTTTAAGGGGTCAGATGGTTAGAAGGGGATTGCTCATATAATCCAGGATAATCTCCTCATATCAAGGTTCAGAATCTTTATTATATCTGCAAAGTCCCTTTGGCCATGTATGGTAACGTAGTCACAGATTCTGGAAATTTGGACATTGACATCTTTAGTGGGCCATTACTTTGCCTTCTACACTGTATTATACAGAGAAACTTGAAAGCATCTGAATCTTAGAAATTTAACAGAGGACAGATTAGATATTCTTGTAGAATGCATTAGCATGAGGTATCGGTAGTCAGAACTAGCCCTTTGAGAGATGATGAGTTTAGAGAACTTTGTAGCTCTCTACCAACACTATTTTTAAAACTCTGCTTCCAGTGCCCCTTCCCTCACCCAGACAGTCCTGGACAACAAGATTTCATCCCTTCTTCCTCTTTCCTTTACCTGCCTTCCTACCAAAGCATCTTAGGGATAGTTAATAATTGTGGATTGTTTTACTACATGATGAGCATTTTCATACAAACTGGCTTACTAAATGAACATATTAGGAGGAGGAGCAGAAGATGGCGATGGAGTAGGACCCTAAGGCGAGCTTGTCTCTAACTCATTTCGGGAGCTCCGAGTTGAGCAGCATCCCACATCCCAGAATACCTTCATAGAAGGTGGAAACTAAAGACAGAGAAACTCAAGAATATCTACAAGGATGATTTTAAACCCCAAGGCTGAAAAAGGAAAAAGAAGTAACAAATCCCTGAGCAAGTGGAGAAGCAAGAACGATAGCCTGGACCCCGGATGGCGGGAACTCTGGAAACCCCCCAAAAGTCTCATATCCAGCAACCTGAGACTTACACCACAGAGAGGACACCAGACACAGAATTGCCTAGCCCCGTGGCGGCACCACCGGACAGGAAAAGGTGACCAATACCACCACCCATCCCTCCCTATCTCCCCACACCCACCACGCACCTGGCAACAGAGGTGAGTGTGCGACCCACAGGGAGGTGAGTGCAGACCCCGGCACTGTGAGTAACTGAAAAGAGACCATAAAAAGAGGGTGGGAATACACGCAGACCTTGGCTGCGTGCCTTACATGAAATTCTGAGGAAATCACCAGGCTTGGAAGCCGCAGACCAACCCAGACTTCTCAGTGGAAAGTGTGGACTCCCTGTGCTTGCTTTGGCCTGGTGCTTGGCA
Organism: Glis glis; assembly: GCA_004027185.1. Lineage (NCBI taxonomy): Eukaryota > Metazoa > Chordata > Mammalia > Rodentia > Gliridae > Glis > Glis glis. The sequence goes on along the minus strand of PVJS01035389.1, from coordinate 5,855 downwards.
CTGTGCAGAGGGAGACACCCGTCCAGGGTCTCGCCAAGGAAGCCCTAGTACTGGGGCTGCAGACTGACTGCTCTTTTACAGGTTTCCGCGCAAGCGGGAATGCTTGAAATGTGCTCAGGAAACTACAGTAATAAGTGGACCTTAAACAGCTGAAAACATCCGCACAGACCCAAGAGGGCTGCAGAGGCCATGTACGAGAGTCTTTGATGTTGTTATTTGTGGTTTTTTTTTTCATTTCTATTTGCTGTATTTTGTGTTGTCTTGTTTTTGTTTGTTTCTGTTTTTTGCTGCTGCTGTGGACTCCAGACAAAGGAGAAACCTTAGTGGAGTGAAGGAGGGGACCTAACTGAGGGAGACAGGAGGGGAAGGAAGACTTGAAGAGGGAAACACCTCAATGGACATGATGGACATACACAGACTCATCAAAGCCAATCACTGGCTGAGCACGGGAAGGTGGGGAGAGAGAGGGAGTGGGCTGGGAACTGGGGGAGGGCTCAACGAATGCTGTGTGCATGTATGCCTCTGTCACCCTGAACTTCATCAAGGTCTTGCTAGGTTGCTGAGAATCTCACTAAATTGCTAGGGCTGGCCTTGAACCTGTGATCCTCCCATCTCAGCCTCCCAAGTACTAGGATTACTGGCCTGTTGACGTTTTCGAGGCTTAGAAAGTTTAAGTAACCTATTGAAGATAGTAAATAGTAGAGCTCGGATTCTGTCACTAGCCCCTTTTGTTCACCATTACACACCCTGCTTCCTTGTGATGCCCATTTTCATATGTTTTCTCTGCTCCAGGAAATAAACAGCAAACCTAACTCGGGCTTTTATGTTTGCTGGCTAGTATGTAAAGGGCTCTTTCATCACAAGGTCTCAAGCTTTAAATGACAATCTGAATGTGAAAATCAAAGTACCGTGTGGTAGGCCTGGAGAGGAAGTCCAAACATGTGGTTTCCCTCAGTACACAAACATTTACAAAGCCCAGCAAAGTGGGAGTTTGGGAGAAGACCACACTTTTTTTTTTAATTCTTTCAACTGCAGAGAAATAGAATATTGTGTGGAATAGCTAGAAAGAACATCTAAGAGAGAGTTCCAGAAACTAGTCATTGCTGTAGGCACAATGTTTGAACAAATTCCCTCACTTCTAAATTGAAATTCTGCTGCTACCAGAATTGTATCCAAAACTGTTCAAAATGTTCCCTGGATGCCTGGACCCAAACAGGAATAAGAACCATTGAGTCATGAGTTATTTTGCCTTGCTTTTGAATATTTAGCCACTCTTCGTCTGTTTTTATTAATCAGTATTCAGTGACTCATCATTTGGTAAATACATACTGAATATTTCATGACTTGCTAACACCAGAGGTGAAAAGAAGGACTGCAAAGTTCAACCACAGACAGAGTCACCAACAACGAACCACAATATGACATACGCCATGCTCTAATCTCATTTCTACCTTCATGCTGGACAATATCTTAATCAAGACGCTCCAAGGAAACATGGATTTAATTGTGAATGGCTTGTTTGTTTGAGGCCCAGGCTTGTCCCCAAGTGATTCATTTTAACCAACCGCTCCATGCAGGCCAGAGCAGCCCGCTTCCCCTCTGCTCCCAGGCGTCTTTTGCTCCATCATATTCCATTCACAAAAAGGACCTGTATTCCAGCAGAATAGGGACCAGACTGTAGTCCCTGCACTCTGCTCCTGCCCAACAGAAGATCATTCCATCCTGAGATTTCCCGCTGGTTTTCCTGAAAGAAGAGCAATCAAATCTAACTTTCCAATGAATTACACTTTTACTGAAGGCATAAGTAAATATTATACCCTCTATTTACCATGTACATATTGGCCGTGAATAATAATCCTGCAGCCATGGTGAGTGTTCATACTTTAATTTCTTGTAGTAGCTGCACTGCCCTGTAAAAGTTATGTAGGTGAAATTTGTCTTCACCCATCTCTTCTCTCAGCACTAATCGACTTCAGAGACACCAAGACGACATAGGCTGCCATTGGATCTATTTTTTTTTTTTTTTTTTTGCGGTACGGGGATTGAACTCAGGGGCGTTCTACCTCCGAGCTGCACCCCCAGCCCTATTTTTTTTATTCTTTATTTTGAAACAGGGTCTCACTAAGTTGCGGAGGGCCTCACTAAGTAGCTGAGGCTAGCCACGAACCCGGATCCTCCTGTCTCAGCCTCCCAAGTACTGGGATTACAAGCGTGCGCCACCACGCCCGGCTTGGATCTATTTTTTATAATTACCCTCTATAGACTTCACCCACCTAGAATGTGCTTTTCTAGGTAGCTCTAGGATTATTGATTTCAAACCCTCACTCCATAAAATTTCCTGTCCTGATGACCTCTCAGACAGATAGATAGGGAATAAGCTACAGGACAGGGTCTATGTCTTATACATACCTACATTTCCAATATCTAGCTGTCTGTGTTATAATAATAAATAATACCACAAACTATGTTAATAATAATTATATACACTTCTATAGTATTTACAACAGGCCAACCATGTACTGTACAATTTATAATTATTGACTCATTTCATGTCATGACAAATGATCATTATTACTATTATTATACTTGTTTCGTAGATGAGGAAATTAAATTTGTTGAGTGAATGAATGAAAGCATGGAAAGGTACTCGATGCAATGATATGAACTGCCCGGAGGCAATTCCTCATTTTTAAAGAGTGACTCCAACAGTGGGAGTATGTGATATGTAGGCCATTTAAGAGAAAAGATTCTTGGGGATGAATGGGACCAGAATGGGAGAGGGCGAGTCTCTCAGTGACATGCTGGACTTACACAGTATTTCAGGGATTTCTCCTTATTTATGGTCTTGGTTCAGATAATTCTGCTTCATCTTTCTTCTGATTTTAAGAAGTTCCAGGGGCTAGGGAGGTTGTAAATATGCCTGTCCACATCAGGGAAGTTCTGTGGAGACGCTAGAACTCTGCAGTTCAAGTATCCTAAGAGATGCATTAGAGATGGATAGGGGGAGCCGTCTTAACCAGCTACTGGAGCTTGTGGGGCAGCTCTGGCCAGGCCGCACTGCTTGTCCAGAGGGTCTCTGCATCAGTGTTCTATGCTACATCACAACCGCAAACTTAGCAGCCTAAAACAACTTCCATTTATTATCTCAGTTTCTGTGGATCAGGCGTCTAGGAATAGCTTATCTGGATATCAAAATGCTGCAAAGTGTCAGCCCAACTATATGTTCTCATCCAGAGCCTGGCCTGGGGAAGAATCCGCCTTCACGCTCACATAGGTTGCTGGGAGAATTCATTTGCTTACAGATGTAGGACTCACAGCCCCTGCTTCCTGCTGGTTGTTGTCTGGCAGCTGCCCTCAGATTCTTGCTACGCAGGCCTCCTACCATGGCCACTTACTCTTCAAAGTCTGCCACGGAGTTTCTAGAGTGAGTCTATTGGCAAGGCGGAATCTTATATATAGTAATATAATCACACAAGTGGTAGCTTCAGGAATAGCTTCATTCCATGGCTAGAAGTAAGTCACTAGCCCTGCCCACACTCAGGCGGAAGGCGTGAGCATCAGAGGATGGGATGTTCAGGTTTACCCGCCACAGTCTCTCAGGACCCTCTTGAAGCTCCACGAGGTTAGGCAGAACTGCTGGATGCACTGCGTTCTCCCAGCAGGTGAATGGGTGACATCAGGGACTCTGTCTGACTTGTTTATAGAGGTATAACATATTTAGAAGAGTACCTGCCTCCTTCTCCAAAAAGGTCTGTCCATGAGTGAATGAGTGTGAGTCCTGTTATCATGTCTGTTATAAAGAAAGAAAATTGCTATGATGGGCAGGAATGAGGCAGGAGAATGCACTCGCCGTTAACTTGATGTATAAAAGATGGCTCCTTGCTACTTTCTGCTCCTAGTTAACTAGTCCACTTTTTACTTTTCTTTTTTTTTTTTTTTGGTAGTGGGGATTGAACCCAGGGGCATTTGACCTCTGAGCTAGACGTTCAGCCCCCCCCCTTTTTAAAACAGGGCCTCGCTAATTTGAACATGGTCTGCCTAAGTTGCTGAAACTGACTTCAGACCTGCAATCCTCCTGTCTCGGCCTTCCAGGCACTGGGATTACAGGCATACGCCATGCTCAGCTCATGCCTTTCCGTTTTACAGTACTTTATAGTCTGCAACCTCCCTCAGATAAAATTTTCATTGTATCTCAGTCTCTAGGGCAACACTGGACACAAAGAGAAAGCAAATGAAAAGACTAAAAGAAGAAGGGGAAGTGTGAGCATTGAAGTGGCCTCCAAGAGACAAAGACTAAAGCCAGGTGTTGCTTGGAGCCCTGAGCACAGGACTATTCCTGCTAGAGCATTTTGGGACTGGGCCTATTTCACAGCCTACCTTTGCTCCAGGTGTTGAGGCTATGGGTGCAGAAATAGGTAGGAGCAGACACACAAGGATGAGAGCACAGTGGACTCTCAAGATGGGACTCTGTCATTCATTAAAAACATGTAGGCCGGGTGTGGTGGCACACGCTTGTAATCCCAGTACTTTGGGAGGCGGAGACCGGAGGATCCGGGTTCGCGGCCAGCCTCAGCTCTCTCACTCTCTCTCTCTCTCCCTGTCTCTCTCTCTCTCTCTCTCTCTCTCTCTCTACTTAGTGAGGCCCTCCACAACTTCGTGAGACCCGGTTTCAAAATAAAATATAAAAAAAAATAGGGCCGGGGGTGTAGCGCGGAGGTAGAATGCCTCTGGGTTCAATCCCCGGTACCGCAAACAAAACAAAACAAAAAAACATGTAGAAACAAGACAGAACCACATGATGGGCAAGTTTGACATTTAAAATACCGGTTGTCTGGGCATGGTGGCACATGTCTGTGATCCCAGTACTTAGAAGACTGAGACAGGAGGATCACAGGTTCAAGGCCAGCCTTAGTAACTTAGTGAGACCCTGTTTCAAAATTAAAAGGGTTGGGGGTATAACTGGGAAGTAGAATGCCCCTGGGTTCAATCCCCAGTACCAAAAAAAATGAACAAAAACCAAAAAACTGGTTGTCCATGTGCAAGTATGTAAGTACAAGTGGTAGATGCAGGAACCCAGGCAGGCATGCCCAGCCTCACGCTTTATAAATCGTGTCATTATAAAGCTGGGGACTAGGGGCTCTTCAAGAGGAAAGAGAAAAGTCTGGGCTTTCCTGGCACAGAAGTCCAAGGTGCGGGAGAGTGGTACAAGAATCAGAACTTGGAGACTGCCTTCGGCCTCCCTTTCAGTAGATTTTATAACCTCCAATGACACAGAAACTTTCAAACAGGATAAAGGAGTTCACAGGCTGTGCCTTCACAAAAATTGATCGATCGGAACGTAATAGATAACTAAGAGGTAGACCCTGAAATCCAGCCAGGAAAAATTCTGAAATTCTAAGAGGGAGGGATTTATTCCCCAAAAAGCAACTGTGTCCACAAAAACCAAAAACCTAAAAACAAAAAAATCAATGGGTAATCACTGTTGCCTTTCCATCCACAGCTCGGAGCTGCTGCTTGTACCAGGGGTTTGTAACATGCAGTTCTCATGTTTATTATCAGCAATCACACCTGTCCAGGCTCCCTCTACGGCTTGCAGATGGCCATCTTCTCCCTGTGTCTTCATGTTTCCCTCTGTGTGAGTCTGTGCCCTAATTGTGTGTGTGTGTGTGTGTGTGTGTGTGTGTGTGTATGGTACTGGGGATTGAACTCAGGGGCATTCTACCTCCAAGAGACACCCGCAGCCCTTTTTATGTTTTTATTTTAAAACAGGGTCTCACTAAGTTACCACGTGCTGCTGGCCTTGAACCTACAATCTTCCTGTCTCAGCCTCCCAAGTACTGGGATTACAGGCATGT
>PVJS01035388.1:0-21044 GCA_004027185.1 Glis glis | reverse complement strand
CTTTTCTTCTTCTTTTCTCTCTCTCTCTCTTTCTCTCTTTGTCTCCCTCTCTCTCTCTCTCTCTCTCTCTCTCTCTCTCTCTCTCTCCTTTCTCTGTCCTTAAAGGAAAATCAGAGATATAGAGGAATATGAAAGAAAAATCCAGTGGGTGTGTGTGTGTGTGTGTGTGTGTGTGTGTGTATGTGTGTGTGTGTGTGTGTTGCTGGGGATTGAACCCAGGTACATTCTACTTCCTAGCTATACCACAGCACTATTCACTGTTTTATATTTTATTTGGAAACAGGGTATCTGGTCTCATTAAATTGCTGATAGTCTAAGTTACTGAGATTGGTTTCAAACCTGGGATACTCCTGTCTCAGCCTCCCATGTACTGCAATTACATGAATGCGCCACCACATCCGATCTAGAAATATTTTCGAGAAATAATGATGGCTTTAGGGCTCAAGGTGAGAGTTTAACATTTGCTAGCATTTCACCCATAAGAGCAGAAGAGCAACTACCTAGGTCTATCATCACAGGTGTTAAGTAGGGGGAAAGTGTTTTCTACATGTCTTAAATTTGTCAGTGAAGTAAGAAGTATAGCTATCAACTGAGAGTGAGGATGAGGGGTTTGATGCAGAATAGCTGGGGAAGAATAATGAAATTGTGAAATAGATGTTTAAGAAATTTGGGGATTGAGCCAGGCGTGGTGGCACACACTTGTAATCCCAGTACTTTGGGAGGCGGAGACCGGAGGATCCGGGTTCACGGCCAGCCTCAGCTCTCAGCTCTCTCTCTCTCTCTCTCTCTCTCTCTCTCTCTCCCGAGTGAGGCCTTCTGCAACTTTGTGAGACTCGGTTTCAAAATAAAGTATAAAAACTAGGGCCGGGGGTGTAGCACGGAGGTAGAACGCCCCTGGGTTCAATCCCCGGTACCGCAAAAAAAAAAAAAAAAGAAATTTGGGGATTGAATGCTGTAACATCCATAGCCCAGTTGCACCAGGGCAGTGGGGTAGGTTGCTGAAAGGCCAAAGAAAGTGCCCAGAGTCATCATGCGAAACATGTGGCTTATTAGGGGGAAGCTTACAAGAGATCAGTGATGCTCCAAGAAGAGTTCAGTGGCAACAGGCTGACAGGTAGCGCCTCTGTCCCACCTGGTGCTTCGCCAAGCAGTGCCTCCTCTCCCTCATGGTGTTTTGTCCCGTGACGACCAGTGGAATGAGAGACACATATCCTCTCCACAGTGCCCTCAGTTCACACCTGTTCCCACTTAGAGAGGGGTTTCTATATCAGGCTGCAGGAGCAGTGATGTCATCGGTATCCACGTGCTTAGTTTGCTTGCATTACCTGCATCCCAAGGAGTGACTGTCATTGTGCACATATAAGAAAGCAGCTTTCTCCAGATAATGCTAGCCTTCCCTGGCTCCCAGGGTGTGTGAGAGAAAGTGACTGTCCTTCAAGATGATATGCATCTGAATTTGCTCTGATTCTTCCTTTAAATTGGCTACAGTTTTGGAAACAGAGAGGAGGCATGCAGGGACATAGTGTTTTACTGCCCCCTTTCCTTTAGGGATGCTACAAACCCACTAAGAAACAGTAGTATTCTCAGTAGGCAATGCCAAGAGCCTGTTTGAGATAAGTGAACATGATACTAAAGTGAGATGAAAGGGGTTTATGTGGATAATCAGACTTAAATAAGTCCAGGATATGGTCATAACAAAGTTTGAGACAGGCCAAGAAGTTGTTTTCATATACAAGGGAGTGATTGACATGACTATGATACATAAATAATATTTAAGCCAATTTTGCCATAGCCCTTTGTGATTCCCTTCAATGTGTCCAGTACTGAGCCCTGGAAAGACATCTGCGTAAAATGATGTCATAGTCATGCCAGATTCATTCTGTGCTTGGGAAAAAAAATTCTAGCAGTCAACCCAAAATATAATAGAATTTGACAACAGAAAATAATTAAAATGAAATCACATTAAAATGTCAGATATCTACAACAAATTAGTAAATACAATTACATAAAATACATTAGATAATTACAATAAAAATCATTCTATTATACTAGACATTAGACTGTGATTATTGTGCTGAAGAATTCTTCACTGTTTTGTGACAGATCCATTCATTCATTCATTTATCCCATAAATAATTATTGATTTACCACTTTGTGCTAACATTCGTATTACTTTTCCATTACTAACTATAGCAAATAAATGATCAAAAACTTAGTCACTTGAAACAACAAATTTATTATCTTACTCTTCTATAAGTCAAAAATCTGATCTAGTTCTCACCAAGTTAAAAGCAAGGTGTGTGTGAAGGGGGCATTTTTCTCTTTACTTTAACAATAGAGATATTTTTCTGCCTTGATGGAGTTTACACTTGAGAGGGAGAGAATACTTCTATGTACAGCATGATTTCCATTAATTTATGTGTGGTCTAGGCATGTGCCATAGAATTTCTGTGTTATACTCTATTAGAATTCAAAATTCTGCTGAAAATTGATTGTTGTGCTACATTAATTACAAAAGGAATAACTCATGAGTATCTATTTGGAGAGTATTATGCAATACCAGAACATGCTTATGACAAAGTCGTCATATTCAATTTTACTAAATATTTCATTAAAGTGTAAATAATGAAGCTTTTTTTTTCTATTTCTCTTTAAACAGAACTGAAAGCCCTAAGTGGAAAGAAGTGAGGAATTTGTAGAGCACACTAAACAACACCATCACACTGCGTGAGGAGCTGAAGGAGCTACAACCTGGAGGCTGATAAATTGTAGTAAAGGGAAAGTTGCCAGTACCTCACAGTGCAGACTACACTTCCTAAGGGCGTCTGGCTTGGTTAAATGTAGAATTCCTATGTGAGACAGCGCTTCCTTAGCAAACCATGTCATTTTATTCTGAAAAGAATCCTTTACTGGGGTTGAGAAAGGGAAGGTCAGTTCATTACAAATTCTTTCATTCCTCTTGCTTGTCAAGAGTCCAGACACCCTACTTCCTAAACTCAATAAGTTTGCAATGTCTTTGGAAAGAAGTCACAGGAAAAAGCAATCAGAATAAACATTGTTATATTAACAGCTATAAGGACTTCAGATTTGAGAAACATGAAGGGAAGGGAAAAATATATACCAGGAATAAATAATCCATGGATGCTCAAGTCTGTTTCTACATGAACACTTTCTTCTGTGGTCTGTTGAGAAGAATACAGTTTCATCAGAGGAAGGGGCTTTATTTTCATTATGCTGAAGGGTTTTCTATCTCACCTCACCTTATGAAAGTTTTGTCTGCTCTGGAACACCTCAGCACATTTGTAAAACAACTTTGGCAAGCACACTTGTCTTCATCAACAAAGCAGCAACAGTCAAGCACTTTGTCTCCTAGCTGTCATCTCCCTTTCTGCTTTTCCTGCACCATATTATGTTGAGTGATTGCTCAGGAATTTCCAGGCAAGCGCAGTGTTTCAGGATGACTCAAGCCAATTTAATTTTTAACAGTTCTTAAACATGATGGTGGCCAAAGTAAGAGTTGGTTCCCAAGTAGTCCCTTTCCCAAAAATCTCATCACCAACTAAATTATGTTGCATATGAGAGAGTTATTAAACACATATTTGCCATGAAAAAGGTTACTACAGCTTGTCCAATACAGATGACAAAGGTCCATCTTTCTTTGTTTCAAAAATCCTCTACCATGTATTTCATGAAAAGTTTACTTGTGCTAGACACAATAATATTTTGGAAAGAGGATTTAGCTAACACGATAAGGTAATCAAAAACCTATGAATCAATAGCTAGACTTAAAAATGTTTTCGAATAAATCCTTATTTACTACCCTAATCTTATTACATGAAAGAGCAGAAAATGTTTCTAAAGCAATTTAGCCAATCCGTATGCCCTGAACACCAATAATTTTACCAATGACAGACCATTTCCAAAATGTGCTGTGGTAATTAACAAGCTGTTGAGAGTACAAATTAAAACTGATTTCTAATATTTATGTTAAAAATTAGCAACGCTATGGATGGAATAGTAAAAGAAGTTGAAATATGTAAAAGACTGCCCTCTGGAGTGTGTGCTTTCTGATTGAATGCTGACACCCCTGAAAATGTGCAAAATTCTTATTAAAACAAATGACAGCCAGCCCTGCAGTATAGATTGGCATGGATTTACAGACACCTGCACACGTACACATACACACACACACACACACACACACACATACACACACACATATTTCTTCAAAGAACTCAAATATTTATGTGTGTGTGTGTGTGTGTGTGTATACTGATAGCATATTTAAAAACAAATGACAAAGAGCTTAGTATTCTTTTATTCTACATCTAGTCAGAAAAGATGCATATGGTATAAAAGTTTACATTGGAGGTTGAAATCTAGTAAATGCATAAAATAAAAAACTTCATTTTAATCCAATTTAATTCAAATCAATTTAAAGTTCACACTAGAGTTTCTTCCTTTTTCTTCACGGATCACTCTTCCTTCATTTCCTTTCTATTACAAAATTTATTTAGTGTTTACTATATGCCTTATAACACACTTTTTTTTATCTTTGGCTATGCTGGGTGTCAAACCCAGGATCTCACACATGCTGAGCAAGCACTCTACCACTGCGCTATACTCCCAGCCCAAGATATCACATTTTAACTAGAGATTTTAAAGCAATGTACGGTCTCATTTTTCTTCAAAGAACTCAAATTGAGAAAATTGACTCAAAGTATTTTAATACCCACACAAAATGTATCATTAGCAGTACATAAGATTAAAACATAACCTATCTGTGAATTTCAGCAAATTCTCCATAAGCTCATTCATATTTGAAGTAAATCTTCAAAAAAGTTTTAGGAAGAAAAAGTTGTTGTAGATAGTAAGAATTTTATATGCAAAAGCCTATAGTTTGGATGGAGCATGGTGCATTTAGGGAACAACAAAGTAGTTCTCAATGTTTGTTGTATGATGTAAGAAAAGATCAGGAGATAGAACCAAAAAGATAAGCTAGGGTCAGATGATAAAAGACCTTTAAATTCCAACATAAGTTAGTGTTTATATTGAAAATAATTTAGTCATTTGAAAGGTGGAACCATGATAAAATGCACAAAGATGAAGAAGAATAAGTATGCATTGAGCAGACCAAGAGGAAGAGCTCTAAGGAGAAATTTGAACGATGCTGCCCACTGCCTCCCACCCAATAGTGAGATATGAATAAATATTTGATAAATTTTCAGCTATGATAAATCTGCATGCAGCAAATGTAGAGAAAAGAATTACTTTAAAGATTAGTGCAATGCATATAAGAATAGATAGCTTACTCAATCAATTCTATAATTGATTATAGAATTAACTGTAATGAGAGGAGAGATTTTTTTGGAAGTAGAAAGATTTCAGTACAGTCTAATTGTACTGTTAAATTTGGACACAGGAAGTTTGAGAAGCCTTTTGTACATGCAAATGAGATAGCAAGGAGACAGTAGGATATGTGCATGAAATTGACTCTAATTGTCCTGCCTCCCTATTATTAAACTTCTGATTATATTTGACCCACCCAAGTTGTCTAGAAAAATCTCTCTTTTAAGGATGGGTCATTATTTTGTTTACCACAGGTAATTTATCATTTCTCATTCCTTTTTTTCCATCAGTATTTCCAGGACCTACATTGGAAAGTACATAATTTATACACAATAAATATTTTTGAGTGAATTTATAATATACTTGATCAAGTGGAATTTAAAAAACTGCTTATTCTTTTTTAAGGATATAAATACAATTTCAAACTAGAGGTATAGGAAAATGAAACGATTGTTTCTAATAAACCTGGGAGAAACATGATGTTATTTGTAGAAGGGTTTTATTTGAAACACATGCAGTCATTGGCCTCTATTCCACATGGTTAAAACATTTCTCATCTCTGAGTAGTAGTATGTGTCTCCTTCCCTCCTATAATTCCCCAATGTACAGAAAGAGCTTAGATGAAATATACTGGCAATTATGTTTTGAGATAAATATACTCTTTAAAAGACAAACATTAAGCAGAGAGTAGAAGAGACTACAACTATGCAAAATAGAAGTGTTACTGTTTTTCCCTACTGATTAAGTATGAGTTTATATGTGGCGAGCCCTCACCATGAAATCACTTCCATTATAGTGAAGTGATTTCTTAGCTCTTTTGGTTGATGATGACTATATTTCTAGTGAGAATTCCTAGGAATCCCACCAAAGGTGCGACGTATGACAGACTAGATACTTAGGTTCTGGTTGGAGCCCTTTATCGCATTGCAACCAACTCAAACTATAAGCCTTTGGGCGTTCTCACCCTTCCTTCCAGAAGTCCGTCTGGTGGGTCCACTTCCAGCTGCAGGGTGTCCCCATGTTTCTTCGTGGAGTGGGGATGGAGTGTCCAGGCTTAGGTCTGTCTGCCTCTGTCATCCTGGGACCAAAGATGAGGAATTGCTGTAAAGCTACCAGCAGAGCTGGCTGAGTCAGCGTTCAGCCTTGTCCGTCAGGACAGACAGAGGGTTTGGTCATGATTGGGGTCCTCAGTCTGGTACATGGCAGAGGTGCAGAGTCTTGTTCACACAATGGGAGGCCACGTGGACCAACATAGAGTCCCCTTGAGTTGGAGAGTGCCTCATTGTCTGAGCTTCAGCTGGGGTTTTTATACTCTTCTTGAGCCTGGGTTTTTCTGCGACCCTCTGATAAGGTGTGCTCAGGCCAGCTACACCCCTTTCTGCAGATCTTTCAGTGATGTGTTGTTGTGGTTTATCGGGTGAGATATCCCTTGGGCCCTGTTCTAACTGTCTAAGTCACACATCAGCAATTTTATATGTAGGCATAGTCATTCTTATGTGTATTTCATACAATAAGCAATAATAGCAATCAATTGGTAGTCAATCAATATTTGTCAATCAATATTCGTAACAGACTATTATTCCAATTATCTCATGAAAAAGAAGATGGAGTTTGCAGTCTACTGATTCTTAACATATATGTGTGTGTGTTATTGGGGATTGAACCTAGAGGCATTTTACCTCTGTGCTATATCCCAACCCTATTTTATTTTTATTTTGAAACAGGGTCTCACTAAGTTCATGAAAGTCTCACTACTTGCTGAGGCTGTCGTTGAACCTGTGATCCAACTGTCTCAGCCTCCCAAGTGCTTGGATTAAAGCTTGTGCCACCATGACCTGCTAACATGTTTTTTTTTTTTTTCAAACTCGGTTTTTTTAATTAGTGCATTGCAAACATACATCTTTTAATTAGTGCATTGCAAACATACATCTTGAAGGATTTCAGGGTGGTTGACATATACATGCACTCATTGGTCAATTAGCCCTCCCCAATTCCCACCCCCTCGCCTCCCTCCTCCCTCCTTCCCATTTTCAGCATAATAGTTGACTTTGATATCTTTGTGTATGTCCATCCTGTGCTCCAGTTTGTTTCCCTCTCCTTCCCTCCAGACTCCCCCAGTTAGTTTGCCTTCTTCACTCATCTGAGGTTTACTATCTTTGTCTGTGGTCACTCCTGTGCAGGGTTGTGGCTCATCCTCCCCTGACCTCAGTACTGGGGTACTATGGGGCCGAGGGCTCACCTTTCCTGCATCCCCAGCGGTGGGGGGAATGTCTCTGGGGGCGGGGCCGAGGCTCACATGCCCCAAGTCCTCAGTGCTGGTAGGAGGGGATCTCCGGGGACGGGGCCAAGGGTTCATCTGCCCCATGTCCCCAGTGCAAGGGAGTCTCCCAGAGCGGAGCCAAGGGCTCACTTGCCCCGCGTCCCCAGCACCAGGAGGAGGGGTTATCTGGGGGTGGGGCCAAGGGCTCACCTGCCCCGTGTTCCCAGCGCTGGGGGTCTTCAGGGGGGTGGGGCCAAGGGCTTACCCTCCTGCTTCCCCAGCACCAGGGGAGGGGTTCTCCGGGGGTGGGGCCAAAGGCTCACCCTTCCCTCGTCCCTAGCACTGGGGGTCTCCAGGGGCAGGGCCAAGGGCTCACCCACCCTGTGTTCCCAGCGCCAGGGAGAGGGGTTTTCTGGGGGTTCGGCCGAAGGCTCACCTGCTCCCTGTCCCCAGTGCTGGGGTTCTCTGGAGGCGGGGCTGAGGGCTCATCTGCCCCTTGTCCCAGCGCTGGGGGTTCTCCAGGGGCAGGGCTGAGGACTCGCCTGTTCCACGTCCCCAGCACCGGGGGTCTCCGGGGGCAGGGCTGAAGGTTTGCCCACCCTGCGTCCCAGTGTGGGAGGGGGGTTTTTGGGGCCAGGGCCAGGGGCTGACCCACCAGTGTTCTCTGTGCTGGGCTACTTGGGAGGGGGTCATATCTCATCTACATATGTCCTCAGTTCTGGGGTGTTCCAGGACAGTGTTGGGCTGCTCATGGGGGATGTGGTTTATTGGCTCCTGATCTCAGAGTTGGGCTGCTCCTGTGTATGGCCACCTCTTCTTTGTCTCTCCTCATCGCACTTGTTGCAAGGGCATAGACTTATGGCCCACCCCTTGAAACCATCATTGTTGTAGGTGCGGGTCTGGATTGACTTGGACTTCATCATGTTCTGGAGTTGGTTGGTTTCAATAGTGGTCTATAGTTGTTGGTTTTACCAGGATCTACTGTTTCTTTCCTGTTGCTCTCCGGGAGTTGCGGTGTAGGTGTGGCCCTGCATTTTCATTGCTGAGTTGTTCCAGGGGGCCATGCTGTGTTCATCCAGGTCCTCAGTGCTGTGGTGGGGGGGCCACTCCAGGGGGGCCATGTTTCACCTGCTCTTTTTCTCAGTGTTGGGGTGCTCCTATGCCTGATCGCCTCATCCATGTCTCTCCACGTCACTTTCTTTGCGGGGGGTGAGGTTCGCGTCCTACCCTTTGCAGTCGCCGCTGTTGTATGTGTGGATTTTGTTCAACTTGGGCTTCATCATGGTCTGATGTCAACTGCTTTCAATGGTGGACTATAATCTTTGGTTTCACAAGAATCAGCTTTTTCTTTGCTGGAGGATTCCGGGGGCCGTGGTGCTGGAGTGGCTCAGCCAAGATGGCACCTTTGTCTCAGCTCTTTGCTTAGTAGGTGAAATGCTTTGAGCTCCCCTGAGCTCCCCTCCCTCCCTCCACTCCTTCCACTGACTCACAGTCCTCTGCACTTTGGCTCTCATTATTTTGTTGAGTTTTGGCTGTTCTGCTTTTCTTGTCAAGAAGCAGTCTTCCCACCTTCTGGGCTCTGACTCGGAGCGCCAGCAACACACTGCCTCTCTCTTTCCCATCATCTCGGTTCTCCCCTGTTAGGCCTCTTTGGCTCTGGCCAGCTTCTGCTCCTTCTGTGCCAACTGGACCCTGAGCTCTGTGGCTGAGAGGACCTCGGCAGCCTTGCCTCCCTGAGACTCCTCCAGGTCCTTGGCCAACATCTCCTTCATCTGCTTCCTGGAGCCAGGACACCTCTTCCTGCAGGAGCACAGCATGGCTGCAATCACCATCTGCTGGAGCCAGGGGTGCCCCGGTGCAGGGCTGATCTGTGGGCCCCGCTGCATCTGCGCACAGCTCTCAGGCTGCAGGCCCAGTGGTCACGTGGGCCCCACCCAAATATATTTTTAAAAATTGTTGAAAGACCTCTGGGCACCAGTGTGCGGGCAGGAGAGGGTGCTGGGGAGCAGGAAGCCGTCTCTGTGCTGGGCTCAGTGGCGGCCAGCACTGAGAGCTCTGTGGCTGCAGCCACAGCAGCACCTTCCTCCTCATCCTCTTCATGGGCTCCACTCCGGAACGCAGCTAACGCCCCACCCTGCAGCCTCCTGCCCTCCCAACTTTTCTTGTTAAGAAGCAGTCTTCCCGCTGGCAGAGTTCCGAGTTTCGGAGTGCCGGCATCATGCTTCCTCCTTTTATCTCACTCACCCGTGTTCTGTGGATCTGGTTCGATGTGGATTTCATCATGGTCTGATGTCGACTGCTTTCGATGGTGGACTATAATCTCTGGTTTCACAAGAATCAGCTGTTTCTTTGCTGGAGGATCCCAGAGCCGCGGTGCTGGCGTGGCTCAGCCAAGACAGCGCCTTTGTCTCCGCTCTCTGTTTACCAGGTGAAATGCTTTGAGCTCCCTACTGCCCTCCGCTCTTTCCACAGCCTCGCATTCTGCTGCACTTTGTCTCCCATTGTTTTGTTGAGTTTTAGCCGCCCTTGTTTTCTTGTCAAGAAGCAGTCTTCCCGCCTGCCGAGCTCTGACTCAGAGCGTAGGCAAGACACTGCTTCTCGCTATCCCACCATCTTGGTTCCTCAACATATTGTTTTTTAAGCAGAAGACTTTAAGAGTTTCCAAGTTACTGATAACTTTTATACTAAGGAATGTGTGAAAAGTCCAAATGTTTCTTAGTTGACAAAACAGTCTACATTTGATATTAAAATTATCAGTCTGTGGGAGAAACTCAACTTCCAACTTGGATATTGTCAGTCTTAAGAAGTAAGATTTAATTAACTCTATTTACTATGGATGTCCTGGTGGTGTAGATTAAGTCAATTTCATAAATAAAGAAACTTCAGATTATTTTTCCAAGAAATATCACACGAAACTTCTGAAAATCAGTGAATACCAGAAATGTAGCATTTTGCAAACATACAAAATAATTTTCTAAACTAGCAGCATTTTCCTTTAATATCTATAATCACAATGTCAAAATAATTTTGCTTACTTAATGGAATCATGAATTTCATTTCATCTATGGACTTTCTTCCTCTTCTATTTTTTCATTAATTAAATGGAATATGCTAAGAGCATATTTTAATTCTCTATACTTAATTTCTTCACTATTTCTATTCTTGAATTCTTTTGCTCTTAGGGTAGTTACATTTTAAAAACCTCTTTTTAGTGAGGCATTGTCTACCACCTTTAAAAAAAATCAGTGACAACTTTTGTGTTACTGAAGGTTTCAGATTGTTGGTTAGATTTAGTACTAACTTGCAACATTTTAATTGGAAGCTTAGCTTTTTTACACTTGGGTGGGGATTTTGCCAACTTTAGTGTTTCAGGGACACTTAAAAAAAGGTTACACATTTACAGCTCCTCTTTTGCTCTTACAATACAAATGAATTTTCTTGGGAAGAAATTTTGACATTGGAAGTTTATATTCACAAACAAAATAAAACCATTAAGGATAATGAATTGTACTAAAACACATTCATGAGAGGATAGCACTAGACTGTACTTTCCTCATACATTTATAATAGGTTTTGATTTTTAAACTTAACTTATGCTTTATTAAAATATGTACATGAACTAAAATAATCCTCTATAATGTTTTCATTTCAATGGAATGTTTTCATTTTTATGCCAAATTATTCAAATTACTTCAGAGATTTAAGTAAATGACACTCATTCTTTTTGATAACATCTGAATTTAAAATTTCAGTATAAAGGTATAATGTATATATGTTCTTATGACTTTATTTACCCCATATCAGGTTCCATCCTTCTTTTTATCCCATTAATGCTTAACGATTCTCTGCAGAACTTTATCAAATTATTTATTTTATATTTTTTTTGCCATAAAAGCTACAAATCACCGGGTGTGGTGGCGCACGCTTGTAATCACAGTACTTGGGAGGCGGATACCGGAGGATCCTGGTTCGTGGCCAGCCTCAGCTACTTAGTGAGGCCCTTTACAACTTCGTGAGACCTGGTTTCAAAATAAAGAATAAAAAATAGGGCTAGGGGTATAGCTGGGAGGTAGAATGCCCCTGGGTTCAATCCCTGGTACCGCAAAAAAAAAAAAAAAAAAGCTACAAATCCATTATGTAGTAGTCTCAGTCATTATATCTAGAAATGAAGTTACATCTTACCATCTAAATTAGTAAGCTGACTGTCTTTACAAACAATATATTTTAACCTCGTTGATTGCTCCATTTGTATCAAGTCCATTTTCAAAGTCTTCTCATTGCATTATACTGGGCAGTTCTTTTTCTACTTTTTATTATAATTTAAATTGACCACACTCTACTAGCATAGTAGGAGGATTAACAAACCTTGAGTGTTGAACATTTGGATTCTGAAATCTTAAATCCCTGAATGAAAGTGCTAGCCACCACCACTTAAACAGCTGAGTCACTATGAATACACTACCCAATATACATAAGACCTGTATTTTATTTAAAAATAAGCATCATGAAATATCTAAGCTCACTGGGTTTTATTATGATTGAAAAGAATAATGCATACTAATATTTTTGCACAGAATGAAAAAACAATATGTTAGTGAATATATTAAAGACTTTTAGGAATTTGAGGGAAAAACATGAAAAATCATTTTTGTAAATTATAAAATATATCGGTCTGCTTTCTTGTTTCTTTTTTAAGTAATTTCAAATTAGATACATTTAAAAATTACTTTTTGCTAAAATATGTTTAATAGGAGACAATACTTCTGATAAAACTGCAGTAGAAAGTACATAATATATCAAGCTGCATCTTAATTGTTCCTGAAAAATGTTTCAGAACCACAACATAATACAGTAGTAAATGCCTGAATTTCAAATGTGCAAAATAATACCATAGACTTACAGAGCTTATATTATGGATAAATAGATGTGATTTCTAATATATATTCTTATTTTTGATGTCTCTTTTAATGTTCACTTTGCCACCTCTATTACATTCATTATATATTGAAGATCAATTTTAGAATACTTAAAATTGCTAAGTTACATTTCTTTTAGATGGATCTGTGAATCATGATCAAAGAAAATCATGTGCAGGATTAAAATTTCATGATTTTACTACCTTTTATTTTATTACTATTATTATTTTTTAGTAATGCTACTTGAAAGACAAACTTGCTCTAAAGAAAAAAAATAGGAGTTAATTATTTGTTTATCAACTTTTGTGGTACTAGGGATTAAACCCTGGGGTGCTGGATCCCTGAGCTATATGTCCAGCCCTTTTTAAAATTTTATTTTGAGATAGAGTCTTACTAAATTGCCAAAGCTGGTCTCCAACTTGTGATCCCCTGTCTTATCTCCCTTAGTTGCTGGGATTACAGGCATGCACCACCATGCCCAACTAGCAGTTGTTTATTTTTAATTAGACTTTAATATAGAATGAATGTTATGACCTTAAATAAATCACTGCTAATTTTTCTTCCCTTCTTTTCTGCTTTTTTTTCTTTTTTCGATAACCAGTGTGTCATAATCATCAATTAACCAAGATAATCTTAATGCTATTCTCAGTTTGACTAAATTTCAAACATTTAAATTTCTTCCTGACTATAGGCTCATGACCAATTTTCTCTTAGGATATTTAAGGAGGGAAGGGGGAGGGAATGGAGTGGAAATTGGGGGAGGGCTAAATGAGCGATGTGTGCATGTATGCTTCTACCACCCTGAAACTCATGAAGATGTATGACTACAATGCATCAATAAATGAATAGAAAAGAATATTTAATTTAAAAAAACAGAATGGTAATATCTTTTTCTGCCCTTTTGATATGTAAATCTTTTTTAAAAGCTCTGGTCATTTTTAACAGCCCAGAAATGTCTTTCTTAAGGACTTAGTATCCATCTCTTTGAGGTACAATCATCAAAAAAGAGGGTACCTCTGTCTCTCAGTGTCTCTGGGAGAGTAGACTAAACTTAGGAGCCTATTAGCAAAACAGATGGCCTACTCACTTTGTCCAGCCTCTCCACTATCATCCTCCATTACTAGCTCATCCTTCAGTACTAAATTTATCCACCTTATCTTTTGCTTCAGTGGAGTTGAGCTTAGTCCCACTATCCAGTTGCCATAGACTTGGCCCCCATTAAAACAGTCTTGGATACAATCTTCCTTAATTGTTTAATTCCACATGGTACAATTCCTCTATGACACAATAATAGGGCAAAAGATGCTTCCTACTGAAATGACCCAAAAGTGGGTTTCTCAGGGCTCATTTCAGAATATTAGAGCTATTTTAGCAAGACTTCTTTGTAGTTTAACTTATTATGGCTGGGTAAATCATATGTTTATGATCTCTACATTCATGAATATAATATCCTGCTTGAGGTCTTTATAAATAATGAATATGCCCTTTCAGAAATTTTGGGAATGATAAATGAGTGATACAAATTCCCTCAATACTGCCAATAAATATGGATTGTGAATGGATGTTGTAATTGGGAATAATCTATATTTATTTTGCTTCACAGATCATTGCTCAAGCAAGTAGGTGATCAGCTTCATTGCTGTTGACTTGTTAATAGAAGATTGAAACTTGTTTATATGACATTTAAAAAGCATATACTTCCTGAATTTAGGGCAAACTCAAAACTGAAAGTTAACAATCTAGATACTCTGAAAATTTTTCTCTAGAGGACAAAGTAATACATTATTTACAATACATGATTTTTATCTTAGAACTGTGTTAAATATGTTTCATTTTTAAACATCACCTTCAACTTTATTTGTAGGATTATCTTTTATATTCAATTACTAAATTGTATATTTTTTTTATAAAGAAGCAAATACGAAAGGTGCTGCTTACAGGTTTATTTTCATCCACATAGTGACTGATGGTGTTAAAATTTGTGGAGCGGAATGATCAACACGGTCTTATTTTAAATACATTTGATTCAGGTATGTTTTGTGCCAACAGAAAATTTAGTTGTCATGAAAAATGAAAGCTTAGTTATTCTCCAAAATTGACAAGTCATAAAAAGTTGAAAAAAAAGTTCAAAATTGAGAAAAAGAAAAATTTTTGTGGAAGTCTTCTGTGTTTATGCAGTGTAGATTTAAAGGACTATTAAATATCTAGAAACTGGAAACTCTTATCTAGATCTTCTCCCAACTTCAACAGATGCAGGTACTCATCCGGAAAATTGATGGTTGGAGGTTGCTTTACTTCATCACAAGTGGCTGGCTAATTTTCCAACTCTTATTTCCTAACATGTTTCAATATTCTTACTTATAAATGTATGGCTTATTTTATACTATGACAACACTATAAAAGCCGAAATGTACATAAACACTCTTGATATTATTAAAGAACATGCTTCAAAGTGACAGACTGCATGATCTTTCTGCATATTTCATTATAATTATGTAGCTGCAGCCTTCACAGCCTATGATGATAAAATTACAGTTTTAGTCTTTTTCAAGTTTCTTAAAAAAATCTTAAAAGAAGGCAGGTGACCAATATGTGACTTTGAAGGTAAAACTATACTTTATTTTAAAAAAACAGCATTATGGGCCCCAACTATGAAAATATGATATTGATTTGGACTAGAGCTGATGGTATCTGTTTGTATAACTTGAAGAAAGTTCTGACTGAGTGGGCTATGAATTCTTCACTGCTGTCTAAAAAAACCAGAGTGTGAACAAAGAGAATTTAAGTGTCTCAGACTTAGCTCTAAAGTTGAAAACTCAACACTGCTTCAAAAATCTAAGAAAACAGTTCACCAAATCTGTTCTATAGAGGCAAAAATATCTAAGTTTAGATTGTGTTAGAATTTTACCTCATCAAGTTCAAAATTTGTTCTATCAAGTCACTCATGTCTGTTACATATCTAAATCTCAGTGAGTAGAGGTAGTTGACATCATTTGGTTAATCCATTGTGAGTTCTTACCCACAAAATATAGCGGTTTTTACCACACCTGATTTGGACTACAAGAACAAGATGGTTCACATTTATAAGATAGTAAATGTGTTTATTATTTTTATATTGCTGAAAAATATGTAACATGGATATAAGTATAGACTTCTAAGATTTCACAGAACCCTGAATCAAAGAGTTGATAGTATCTTAACTTGGGATAAAAGGCGTATCAGTCATCTTTTTGTCACTGGGACAAGTATACTAGAGAAAATCTGCTTAAAGGAGGAGAGATTTATTTTGGGACATGGTATCAGAGGCTTCAGTCCAAGGTCAGCCGCCCCCATTTATTTGCATCTAAGGTGAGAGGTAAGGCAAAACATCATCACCAAGAGGGTGTGGTGAAGGAAGCTACTCACCCCGCTGCAGAGGGAAGTAGAGAGAGGGACAGGAAGAAGCCTGGGACAAGCCATAATCTCCAAAGGAACACACCCCCAATCCAGTCCCTTCAAGTAGGTCCTACTTCTTACAGTTTCCAGCACTTTTCAATATCCATTCTAATGCCGGGCTGGGTGGTGGATGCTTGTAATCCCAGTACTTGAGAGGCTGAGACAGGAGGATCACAGGTTCAAGGCCAGCCTCAGTACTTAGTGAGGCCCTCCACAACTTTGTGAGACCTTGTTTCAAAATAAAGAATAAAAGGCCGGGCGTGGTGGCGCACGCTTGTAATCCCAGTACTTTGGGAGGCGGAGACCGGAGGATCCGGGTTCGCAGCCAGTCTCAGCTCTCTCTCTCTCTCTCTCTCTCTCTCTCTCTCTCTCCTTAGTGAGGCCCTCCGCAACTTCGTGAGACCTGGTTTCAAAATAAAGTATAAAAAAAAAAATAGGGCCGGGGGTGTAGTGAGGAGGTAGAACGCACCTGCGTTCAACCCCCAGTCCCGCAAAAAAAAAAAAAGAATAAAAGATAGGACTGGGGGTGTAGCTCGGAGGTAGAATGCCCCTGGGTTCAATCCTGCCAAAAAGAAAAAAAATAGTCGAATCAAATTATGAAAGGATCAATGATAAATCAACTTGTGATTCAATCATCCCCAAAAACACTCACCTCTGAACACTACTGCACTGGGGACCAAGCCCTTGAACACATGAGCCTTTGTGGAAAATTCCAGATCCAAGCTTTAACAAAGGGACTGTCTCCACTGATGTAATGCTAATTGATTAAATAGAAATGAGTAAGGATATTAGTACTAATTCTAAGCAAAATACAAAGTACTAGAAATCAAGTGGAAAGCATTAGTAATTCAAGATGAAGATAGCACATTTCATCCAGAAGCCTCCGTTAGACTTAAATTTTGGCTAAAGTTGCCCATTCTTATCTTTCAAAGCATCCTGTATCTACTGTCACTTTCCATCTATCATTAACTGTATCTTAACTATGAAACCTTGTATAGATTCTGTATACCTTACATGAAAAGATGATGTCTTATAATTTTTCATGCATTCAACTAGAATCTGACAGAAAATCTCCATTAAATAATGGCTGATTTTTTATTCATACTTTTTATTTACCAAAATTTGGTCAAATCCTTACAAATTATTCTATCCATTTTTATGTTGTACCTCATAGAAGGAATTTTAAAAATCACAAACTGTGTATGAATAAAAGTCTTAGAAGAATAGATAAAATTGAGGGAAACATTACTGTGGAGGTAGCCTTATACAACAGACAGAGAAAAGCAGGGCCTGTACAGATTAGAAGAGTGTGATGTTGTGGGGGGGCATGACTGCAGGCCAGATATCATATACAAGAGCCAGAAAAGGGTAAGAAAGTCATCTGTATGGAGTGGGTGGTATTGGAAATGCCATGCCTGGAATCTCAAAATAACTTTGTGTATTACATTTAAATTGCAAAGGGTAATGAAAATAAGTAACTTTGTAGTAGCAAAGGCTTCTGGAAGTTCCCACCTAAATCAAGGGATCAAAGTCACCATCACCCACACTAGGATAAATTGAGATTGTAGGCCCACTGTTGCGATATAATGAGAAGAAGGCAGCCTCCCTTCTGTGACATTTTTTGCTCATTTGAGGAAATATTAAGCAGACCAAAGTTGAGTGCCATTCTTCAAAACAAGAGCCTTGAATTATCCAAAATTATCAGCATCATAAAATTCAAGGAAGGACTGAGAAACTATCACAGATGGAGAGACACAAAGAAACAAAATGCAATACAGATTCTAGCCGCATATGTTGTCTACAGAAGACATTACCAGACAACTTCCTAAATGTAAAATTAATCCAAAATGTAGAAGGCAATAATGTGTCAGTGTTAATTCTTGACATTGGTGAATATATTGTGATTATGTGAGAGAATATTCTTTCTTGTAGGAAATGAACTTCATTATTTCACTGATATTGGGGTATGTCAACAACTTACTCAATAAGTTCAGAAAAATCCCTTTTGTATTTTTCTTTTAATTTCTCTGTAGTTGTAATTTCAAATTACAACATTTTTAAAAGTAAAAAGGCAGCACATACACGTTACATGTTTGTATTCCATACTCACATCAGATCAATAAAAAAAGTCTACTAGACCTGATTAAGAAATTCAGCAAAGTGTAGTGGGATACAAAATCAACCTAAAAAAATCAGTAGCTTTCCTATATGCCAACCATGAATCCACTGAGAAAGAAATCCAGAAAACAATTCCATTCACAATAACCTCAAAACCAATCAAATACCTAGGAATAAACCTAACCAAAAAAGTAAAAGAGCTCTACAATGAAAATTATAAAGCACTGAAGAAAGAAATTGAAGATCTTAGAAGATGGAAAGATTGCCCCTGCTCTTGGATAGGCAGAATAAATATTATCAAAATGGACATCCTGCCAAAATTGATCTACAGAGTCAACTCAATCCCTATCAAAATACCAGTATCATTCTTCACAGACCTAGAAAAATCAGTTATTAATTTCATATGGAGAAACAAAAGACCCAGAATAGCCAAAGCAATTCTCAGCAATAAGAATCATGCAGGAGGCATCACAATCCCTGACTTCAAATTATACTACAGAGCTATAGTAATAAAATCAGAGTGGTATTGGCACAAAAACAGACACATAGATCAATGGAACAGAATAGAAGATACAGAAACAAATCCACAAACTTATAGCCAATTGATTTTCGACAAAGGTGCCAAACACATACGTTGGAGAAAGGACAGCCTTTTCAAAAAATGGTGTTAGGAAAACTGGTTATCTATCTGTAGAAGAATGGAACTAAATCCTTACCTCTCACCCTGCACAAGAGTCAACTCAAGATGGATCAAAAACCTGGAAGTTAGACCAGAGACTGTAAAATTACTAGAGGAGGGCATAGGTTCAACACACCAACATATATGCACAGGCAGAAACTTCCTCAACAAGACCCCCAAAGCCCAGGAAACTAAAACAAGAGTTAATAAGTGGGATAGCATTAAACTAAAAAGTTTATGCACATTAAAGGAAATCATCAATAGTCTAAAGAGAAAGCCTACAGAATGGGAGAAGATCTTTGCAAGCTATCCCTCTGACAGAGGACTAATATCTAGGATATACAAAAAACTTCAACGACTTTACACTAAAAATACAACTAACCCAATCAAGAAATGGGCAATAGACTTGAATAGACACTTCACAAAAGAAGAGATACTAATGGCCAATAGATACATGAAAAAATGTTTAACATCATTAGCAATCAGGGAATTGCAAATCAAAACTACTCTGAGATTTCATCTAAACCCAATCAGAATGGCAATCACTAAGAAGTTAAAAAACAATAAATGCTGGCAAAGATGTGGGGAAATAGAAACTGTTCTGCACTGTTGGTGGGAGTGTAAACTAGTTCAACCAGTATGGAGATCAGTGTGGAGATTCCTTAGAAAACTGGGAATGGATCCACCATATGATCTGGCTATACAACTATTGGGTATCATTCCAAAGGGATTGAAACCAGAGAAGTACAGTAGTCTATGCATACCTATGTTCATAACAGCACAATTCACAATAGCCAAATTATGGAATCAACCTCAATTCACAATAGCCAAATTATGGAACCAACCTAAGTGTCCATCAAAAGATGAATGGATTACAAAACTATGGGAAATACACACAATGGAATTCTACTCAGCAAAAAAACGAAGCACAAAATAATATCATTTACAAGAAAATGGAAGGACCTGGAAAACATTATGTTTAGTGAGATAAGCCAATCACAGAAAGAGAAGGGTCATATGTCTTCACTAATATGAGAAAGCTAGAGAGTAGTTGGGATACAAGAGGAATTCCAGACAACAGTTGTGAAGCCTCAGTGGAGCCAGGGAAGTGGTCTAAGGGAAGGGGAAGGGGAAGTGGAAGAATGAAGTTCATTAATGGAATTATTTCCATCGACCATGAGTACATATGAGAATATACCAACATCAATCTCAGTGTTCTGTATTGGGAGGGGGGAGGAAAGAGGAGGTGGGGGGCACCAAGTGCTGTGTACATGTATGTCACTGTCAACTTAATTTTCATTGTGATGTGACACTATAATGCACCAATAAAAGCACATTAAAAAGAAAGAATATATGCTTCACAAGTTATTAAGAATATACATTCAGTATAGCATGGAAATCATAAGCATACCCTTACCTTGGGGTAAAACAGCATTTCCACTTTTGTGCTATTATTTCATGAAAAAATTAGTCTTACATTTGTGCAGTTGGATGCAATACTATAGGGAGTTTATTTTATGATGTGCCAATACATATCTTCTATCTTGCTACCACCAAAGATAACAGAAATGTTAAAAATATATTAAAATATGTACACATGGGAGAATTTTTAGGCAGATACTGGATATGTTGACACCATTAGACTTCTTTGAAAAATAATTTAGATACTACTCTAAATTGGATTTGAATGTGGAAGTGCATGAGAGAGACACAGAGAGAGAGAGAGAGAGAGACAGAGAGAGAGAGAGAGAAACACATTGAAATGCTAGGAACTAGTATCAGCCAAATGCCCTGTAACAGGACTCATGAAGAAATGGCTGCATCTATGATGTGAGGAGTGAGTTAAAAAATCTGGCTACAGCCGGGCGTGGTGGCGCACGCTTGTAATCCCAGTATTTTGGGAGGCGGAGACCGGAGGATCCGGGTTCGCGGGCAGCCTCAGCTTTCTCTTTCTCTCTCTCTCTCTCTCTCTCCTTAGTGAGGCCCTCCGCAACTTCATGAGACCTGGTTTCAAAATAAAGTATAAAAAAGAGGGCCGGGGGCGTAGCGCGGAGGTAGAACGCCCCCACGTTCAATCCCCAGTACCACAAAAAAAAAAAAAAATCTGGCCACAAACATCTTTTTTTAAGACAGAAAGAAATGCTACAACACTACTGAGACCATGTCAAAAAGATGCAGTTCCTAGTGAAAATGTTTTACAATTTGAGCATCCAAAAAAAAAGATAGCAAAAATCATATTGAAGCCAAAAGAATCAAAATTTCATGGTAACTAATGAAAATAAAAAAG